>JAHWFO010070150.1:21731-57589 GCA_023313115.1 Rhysida immarginata | reverse complement strand
GAAAAGATAATTTCGAAAAATTTAAAAAAAAACAACGACAAAAATTTCGCGCGCGCTTTCGAAAATTTTTGTGGGTGTTACAATATAACAATGTGTGACGTTTCTGTGCGCAGGCCCTCTGTCTAGGTAGTGTTGTCAGACCCCGATGATCAGGTGACTTTTGAGTGCCCAGACCTGTCTCCCGTTGGCTTCCGGAAACGTCAAATTGACGCCACACTTCAAAATGAAAAAAGAAACTGCTTTCTAGGAATCTAAAAATGACGACAATACTTTGCAGGCAGCATGATTGTTGCAGCAGCTAACAATTAAAATAAAATCTCTTAAACATTCCAATAAGGAGCTTTAGCTGTGAAGCAGAAATACGTTTATTAGGAGCTTTAGCATAAAAGCTACTTATAAGAATGCGCCCTTGGTCTGTACGTTTATCCGTCCGGCCGTCTGCCGTTTACACGATAACTTGAAAACGGATTAACTTTTTCAAATTCTGTTTTCAGAAATAGGACCATCAAAGTCTTAGCTCGGCCGTATCAACTTTTCAGAATTTTGCGTGGACCCCTTCAAGTCAAATTCACGTGCTAAACCAGTGAGTGTAAAGAATTCAAAGATACTGGCATGCCATATAACAATCGATTTGTCAAGAAGGAATATATTTTTATATTAATTAAGTTGAATAGTACTCCTTTAATTAAAATGTGATAAAATTAAAATAAATAATAACAAAAAAAAATAAAAAAGTCACCAGAGTAAAAGTTTAAGTACGAAATATAAAGAAATACAGAACTTGTGAAGAAGCTAAGATGAAACACAGAAGAGACGAAGAATCGAAGATCAGATGAAACACAGAAGAAACATAGAAGAGACGAAGATCCAGCGAAGAAACGTTACAGAAACACAGGGAGGTACACAGGTTACAGATGAAGAGGGTCTATGATGGAAGTTCGATGATTCTTGATATGTAAATGATTATCTTGAAGAATAACGTTTTCGGGATTTTTTTCCCATCATCAGTTTTTAAGTTTTTTTTGAATGAATGGAAAATAATAACAAAAAATAAAACAATGTAGTGTAATACAATGTGTTATTTATGATTATTTTGATTGTTGTGATCAGGATTATTAAGTGTAAGGGAAGTTGATATTATATTTTTAGTAATAATTTCCATTTATTATTAATTTCTATTGATGGTTTGGCTAAATTTTTTTCATTCGAAATAATGTTGATGGTTTCTTTTATTAGTCTTTTTTATAATTTATTTCTTTACTAATAATTTTGATTTTGCTCCAATCCGGATTATGATTTTGGTTAATGCAGTGGTTTAACCGTTTTTATCCCACCGAAAGCAAAAGCTGACCTTCAGCTTCAAGGAAAGTTTAGGTGTTGTAGTACTTGTCTCGCTGTAGTCGTCATACTTCCTAAACATGAGATTGTAACGTGTAAACATCTGAGATAAGGCAGATATGGGCAGTGGAACACAAGATACACGCAACAGTGAACGGAAAAAAATGTTTAATGGATTTATTAAATATGATAAATAAATAAATCCAGTTAGATAAAGAATATCAATATTCTAAAATTAAGTAATTCTTACATTGCTAAGAATCATCAAAATAACGCAATAAACAATTAGTTGTAGTAAACTTAATTGTAGAAATACTGCTTAAATTTCCTTAAGTAAAACACAGTATTTCGTACCAAAAAAAATGTGGTGATACAAAAATATTAGAGCAACCGAAGTATCAATGTCACAATAATTCAATACTCTTATCAAAATTGCTTATTAATGAAAGCCACATTTACTAAAGCATTCATATACAAATGTAAACACTGAACTAATGAATAATGGAACGTAAGCTCCAAACAATGTGTTAGGTAATCTACACATCAAGAATAGCAGCATACACTGAGTCACTCATAAAGTCACAAAAATGGGAACAAAAGTCCAGTCCGAGGTATATTTCAAAAATTAGACACTTAAGAGTAGAACAATAACGCACTCCAATTAACTCAGTCCGAAAGAAAAAAGTCTTATGGATAAATAGGATTAAATACTGGTTCACACACTAAAATGAGAACGTGAAAATTTGAGAATTAGCAACACTGATAATTACACACTAACTCATAACGCCACACTTCCGTTAGCATTTCATAACGGTTAATCACTTAAATTAAATCATAAGGCATGACGGAACGTTAAGATTAAGTGTAGTTAAAATTATGTCAAAACTGAGCTAGACTAAAGCCAGCTGGTGGATGAAATATGCAGTCATGCCAAAAGGCCACAGACCTCTCACATTTGACGCACTGCGTAATTCCCGGTACCATAACTCCATAAAAGTCACTTTAGTTAATGCAGCATTGCCGCCCATAATAAATTCAACACTTACAAGGTTTGCTGAACACTCGGCGATGGATCTGCGAAGCAATCTCGGCGTTTCGTCCGCATGAGCCGGTGAAAGCAAATCGTTGCTTTCGTCTTTTCTCTGCCCTGCCGACAAAACCTCCGCCACGCTGCCTTCACTGCACGACCCGCTCTCTTCTCCCAAAGCATTCGTACCGGGATTTTCCGTTAAGAAGCCCATGGGCTTGTATTTGGTTTTAGCATTTTAAGGTTCTCATGTTGGCCCAGGTTTGTTTTGACATAATATTTATTTGAATAAGGAAAAGTTATTTTATTTAAACATTGCAACAATAGAACAATTTGAAATTAAAAAAAAATCTTATTATCTTAAAAATTCACAAATATTTTTAAATATTGAAACCATGGAACAGTATGAAGTTAAAAAAATATTCTTATCTTAAAAGTTAGGTACCGTACAAATATTTTTAAATATTGCATCAACAGAACAGTATGTCTATTATCTTAAACATTATCGAACAAATATATAAGACAAATAATAATTGCAACATGAAAATTATTTATATTAGTACCCTTGGTACTGTAATGGTAATTTTCATTCAGAATCTGTTGTATTCGAGAAATCTGAATTACTGGTAGAACTGTTGTTTTCATCTTCACCCAATTCCAATAATTCTTCATCACTCCCATCGCTAGCATCACTAGCATCCATATCAACAGTTTCAGTTTCAAGTCCATGCTTGTTTTCAAGAATATTTCGCAATTTTTGATTTAATATATTGTTCGCTACTTCTTGCCCATTTGCAGCAATACCGCAACATTCAAATGCTCTATGAATTGATTTTGACTGGATTGTATAACAGGCAGAAATAACCATTTTAATAATTTTTTGGTAAGATGGTCTTTTTATATATCCTTTAGGAGTAAATTCAGGAGTTTCTTCTCGTACCCAATTCTCCCACTCCTTTCTCATAGCAGCTTTGAAACTGGAATTTATGGCAACATCTAGGGGCTGTGTGTAGTGTTGTCTTTCCTGGGATTATGACTGCCTTTGAACCATATTTATTAAAAAGATGTTGCAAAATTTCTTCTTTCTTATGAGTTCCATAAGAATCCCAAATAATTACGGACGGAGTATTACTAAAATAAGATCCTCTCTTGCAGAAAACAGTATCCATCCATGTCTTCAGTAGATTTGTATCCATTGATCCGCTTTTGTTTACAGCAACAACTGCTTTACCATTGGGGATTGTTACTTTGGGAATTTTCTTTAAGCCACGAAAAATAATCATAGGTGGGAGCATGCGTCCATCCAATGATATTGTTAAACAGACAGTGTATCGATTTTTTCTGAACCCTGTATCCGCACCATCAACATTTTTGCTCCCAACAAAATGAAGAGTGCAATCTCTTGCCATATCAAAGTAACACGGAGTCTCATCCATATTAAAAATGCGATCACTTGTCATTCCTGCTGTAGCATTATATACTTGAATTAGATATTGCTTTACTTGTTCCTGCGTTTCCTTTGGTTCGCGATTATCCAGTTGTCCATGATGAGTTATTTACGTGATTTAATCCGATGTCTCCTGGTCCATCCAAATAAGAACTTGTTGCTTACTTTAAAAGCAGGTGGTATTTTAAGGCCAAAATTCTGGTTAGAAAATATAATTTCGTAATGTGTTATAGGTAACTGATCGGTGGTTTTCTCGTTCCTTTTTGAAAAATTCAAACAGTTTTCTCTCAATTTCGGGATAAAACGCTTTTCTTCCTCCGCCCGCAAGACGTTTGTGTTTGCGTTTGTTCACCAGCGTCAATTATTCTGCTTCTTGTTGCAACCAACGGCGAAGATTTTTTCTGTTAATGCCTGTTTGTTGTGATATCGAATTTTGACTTTCCCCTGCCTTCAACCGTGTCACAAACTCTAGTTTTTCCCGGATTGTATATGATTTTCGTTGATTAGACTTTTTAACTTCCATTTTTAGGGTTAAACGTTCTGACAAGGAATAAAGACGAGCGCACGCAGTTCATATTAATTGGAAAGACATCTACCGGCAAAGCCGATGAATATTATAATTTGTCCCCAAATAAAGGCCCATGGGCTTCTATTTGGAAAGAAAATCTAAATACAGGCCCATCTGGGTCTGTATTTGGGTGGGCCTTTTAACGGAAAATCCCGGTACGCCATCGCCAGCTCTCTCGTGAGGGTAGGGAATGTCTTTTCCTTTTCTATAGTCTGGCTACGCAGTAAAGGTCTCTCCTTTGGCTATGGGGTTTCCCATCAGCGCTATCCGCAGATAAACCGAGCACTCCCTGTCTCGTCTCTCTCCATTTTCTCTTTTCAGTCCCAATTTCGAGCTCCGCGCTCGAATCTCGTCCTAGTCCTCATTGGTCGGTGCGTGTTGACATTGCTGACGCCGCCTCGCTCTCTTCTCCGAATGATAATATATTCGAGTATGAAAACGAACGACGCCGTCATCGGTATTCGTGTTGGAGGCCGAATTCCATGACAGAGATAATACTCGAAATGCGTAGAACCTAAGAAAGGCACTACCATATTGCTACTCCAGAACCCGTTCTCATTATTTTTTGTCATACAGCAATATACACTGAGTGGCCAAATTATTATGACCATCTGACAGTTTTAGGCAAATTAGCTATTGCGTCACAGCGCTGCCGCTAGAGGGCTAGATAGCTATAAAAAGGGAATGCAGGTGAGGTGAACCATCAGTTGCACTGTGTTTTTTGCGACGATATGGGCAGAAAACGTGATTTAACTTAGTTTGAACGCAGGATGATCGTCGGCGCGCGCAGTGCCGGAACCAGTATCAGCAAAACAGCTGAACTTGTGAAGTGTTCAAGAGCAGCAGTTATTAATGTTTACAGAGAGTGGATTACCAAGCAAAAAACCGGCTCTCAATATCAAGCGTGTGGTCGTCACAGGCTCCTCAATGCTCAAGCTGAAAGGAGATTGGCCAGAGTTGTCCAGGGCGACAGAAGAGCAACAGTGCATCAAGTTGCGGCAAATCTTAGTCAAGGACAAACTGTGACCGCCTCTGAACGAACTGTTCACCGCTCATTACATCGTTTAGGCTATGGAAGCCGACGACCAGTTCGAAAGCTTCTACTGTCAGCCTTGAACAAGAGCAGACGTCTCCAGTTCACCAAGGAGCACAAGGATTAAACAGTAGATGACTGGAAAAGGGTCCTGTGGTCCGATGAGTCACGATTCCAAATGCATCGTGCAGATGGCAGGGTTAGAATATGGAGAAAACACCACGAAAGCATGGACCCCACCTGCATCGCCACAACACTTCAAGCTGGTGGCGGCAGTATTATGGTTTGGGGGATGTTTTTTTGGCATTGTTTGGGTCCTTTGATTCCTCTGCACGGACGTGTGCGTGCCCAAGATTATTTAAGTATTGTCGCAGATCAAGTACATCCCGTTATGTTAATGGTGTACTCTGACGGGGATGGATACTTCCAGCAGGACAATGCTCCTTGTCATAAGGCTGGCATCGTCTTCAGATGGTTCGAAGAACATGCCGGAGAGTTTACCTTGCTTCGTTGACCTGCACAATCGCCAGATCTCAATCCCTTTGAGAATTTGTGGGATGAGATCGAACGGGTCATCAGGCAGCGGGATCCAGCACCATCAAATCTGCAGGAATTGGAAGGTGTAGTTCTTCAGAGTTGGTCTCAAATTCCTCCTACAACCTACCAATATCTCATAGAATCCATGCCCCAAAGAATGCAAGCAGTAATAAGAGCGAAAGGTGGCCCAACACTGTAATAAGGGGGTGGTCATAATAATTTGGCCACTCAGTGTAGATCAGAATGCAACCCCAAGAATTAATGTTCAGTTTGGGTTAAGTTACAAGAACGGATGATGGTAATACTAGTCGCGTCAACATTGTGCGATATATTTTATCGACGTGTGACGATTCGTATTCATTCCAAACACAATGTCAATAGAAGAACAAAAAATTGCATTCTTCATCGAAAATGAAATATATATGGATGTCAACTGCATGATATCCATGCAATAAATCCGTGAAATAATTATGGATATCAATTGCATAAATATGGAAAATAAATTGCCATCTTCAGTTGCTCAATAATATGACAACGACATGTAAACGTTTGGATGTCAATGAACAAAACAATTCAAATAACGACATGGAAGATGCAGTCTACGTTGAATCTACTTACACGAATGGTACAAGGAAGTATACATTTGAAAAAATGAACGACGATATACATGAAAAAGTGCAAAACTTTCTTAGAAAGAAAAGGGAAGCAAGTTGCAAGGTTAGAGCAAGAATTGGAAACGTTCGTAAATTCTGCAATCGGTTGCGAATCACGTGAATATAAAAGCATCAAGAGAGCTGTCCAACATGGGCGTAACAAAAAAGAATGTATGGAGCGCATCAAGAAGTTTACATGGGAGAAATTTCAAGAATTACGTTTAAGAAATCACGACATGTTAATTAAAAGATTTCCTCGACAGAAGGCTGCCGAATTTAATTTTGACTTTAAAGCAAGCCATACATGGATCAACTCATTCAAGAAGCAGCATAAAATTGTCAATCGGAAAATAACTACATTTATCACAAAACGTCAACTGTTGCAAAAGACTGATGAAGATTTGTCTGTTGCCTTTCTTCTTGAAGTGAACGATTTCATTTTGAAAGAAAACATATCGGCTGAAGGAATTAACATCGAATTGGTGTCAAATAGAACACTTTCCTGTAAAGGCGAGAAGCAAACTGAAGTTCGAGTACAAAGCATTAGCGACACGTCTCATTCGTATACAGTACAGCCACTGGTATCTGTTAGTGGGAAATTAGTTGGAAAAGTTTTAATAGTTTTTCGAGAAAGAAATGATTAGTTTGGCCCATTCGTCAGAAAAACAATTAAAACACTTTCAAAAAAGATCTGATGCGCTGTTTTTATTTCGGTGTCCGAACACTGATGGTAAAAAAGCGGGATGATCTGGCTGTCATTATCTCCGGCCTCAATTAGAAAATTTAATTCGTTAAACAGGGTGATTCTGAAAAAGTGTTTATAACTGTAAGCAATGACAGAGGTGACCAGAAAGAACATTTTCTTTTAATACAATGTGGGTCCGAATTTGAACGATAACTGAGATATGAACAAAAATATAAATGCCGCCACCACGATCAACAAGTTAATAACTCAGGTTCTGCAACGCCTAGAATAATGAGTTTTGGAAGAATAATAGGATACATAAAACTGTGTATGTCGTTAAAGTTTGATCGTATTCCAACGAGTAGTTTCCGAGTTACGCACTCAACATCTTAACACGTGCTGGTTAATACATTAATTGGTCTGATACTTTATTTGCAGGTGTGTTATTCCGTCATGCACTCGTACAAAAATTAAGAAGAAACTACTTGATATACTTTTTTTTAAAATTGCAAAAAACAGGTGAACCTATAATTTTGTCGTGCACTGTATAGGACAGTACTGCTGAGAGCATTGCATCTCGCTTCACTGGCCGCTTCATAAAATGATAATTGGGAAATTTTATTTTGTTAACCCATTTACGCCGAAATTGGTAAAAATGGAAATTCAGACTTCACATCTTAAATTTATATTCTGTAAAGACATAAAAAATAATTTACAAAGACAAAAAAATACAATAATATACCGTAAAATCTTGAATACACACCGGGTATTCAAATACACGCCGGTCTCAAATAAAAGCCGGGTGGAGTGTAAAAAATAGATTAAACGCCGCGTCTTTTTCGGGTCATCGATATAAATTCCGGCGTTTTTTCTCACTTTCAGGTTATTAAACGTCTTTTCATGTGTATGCCTTCTATTGGCCGCTTCATTTAACCCATTCTAATTTTATATAAATTTCACATTCATGAGATTCATATAAACGTTACATCCATGAAACCATTAAGAGACACCTTAAAAGCACAAACACTGTTACTGCTGTTCATTCCCGGTGGTTGTATGAAATACATTCAGGCACAACATTTTGGAACAAACCTTTTAAAGCACGCATGACTGAACTGTATGATGAGTGGATGGCGGGAGATGGATTAAGAGTACACAAAGCCTGCTGGTAATTTAAAGCCTAGCGACCTGGAAAACCGGGAAAAGTCAGGGAATTTTATAAAATCGTTTTGGGACACCCTATTAGACACCCTGTTATTGGGAATAGCCCTTAACACCGGGTCTCAAATAAACGCCGGGTCTGGATTAATCGCCGGGGGTTCCAGACCATTGAAACAAATAGACGCCCGGGCGTGTATTCAAGATTTTACGGTAATTAAAAACGGACTTAAAAATAATAAAATTTAAAAGATTACTAAACAACAAAGATTCTAACAGTCCAAGTAATCTCAAGTCCACTGTCCTGGCAATAATTTTAACACCTCGTAGAAACGGACTTCATTATTGACTCGGCACTTGTTTATAAAGGTGACAATATGAAATGATAGCAATAATAACGATGAAAAATTTTGAATTTTGAAAGTCTTGAATAAATTTGAATTTTGAAATTAAGGTCCGAAATGTCCGAAAAGTTCACAATAAAAATTTCGATGAAATGAAAATGCAGTCCAATAAATAGCCAATTATTTCATGATTATTTAATTTTAATTTTTAATTTTACTTTTAATTCACTTAACAAGAAAATTAAGTAGTGACGTCAGTTCCTGGCCCATTGCCTGGCGATTCCAAACTTAGATTTTATTTAAAATTATATGCTGTCGTCCATAGATGTAACTTTTTTTATGTCTTTGTAAATTATTTTTTAAGGTACGTAAAGAAAGTATAGACACACTTCCCAAAATGCTGGTTTATTTAAATAGCACAGTTTAAACAAAAAAATTAATAATGACATATAATAATCAACCAAAAGAAACACCAATCATGCAAAAGAATAAAAAATTATCTTATAGTTATTAAGAAATACGTAAAAAATTCTATTTTGATGTTTTGCAAGTGAAAATATTTATAGACACACCTTCAAGATCAAAAAGTCTATAAAGTGTTTTATAGACAAACGAATGGGACACACCATTGATTATTCCATTCAATTATTCGAGGGCAAGAATGCACTCAAATAAGCCATGCAAACTCACTAGTTGAACAGAAAGCTAAACAACCGAAAATGTCACGAGGAGTCAGTTAAAAGGAATGCGAGATTCGAAAAGTGTACTTATACCATGGTCAGGGAAAATCCTGCAGAGAAATTACTGCAGCACTCAACCGATCGTAATGTGTTGAAAAAAGGAGGCCAGTATAGATAAGAAAAACGCACTGGACGAAAACCTGTGTTATCCACAAGAGCAAAGCGTCGCATTTTCTATCTTGCCACCAAAAACATTGCCTAAAGCATTGCCCAAGAGCACCCTTGTATCACACACCACAGTGGCAAAGTGCTTATGCACCAATGATAACGCTGGATACGTAAAACTGAAGGCAAAACCAAAATTAACTCCAGCGCACAAGGAACGGGCAAAAGGAGTGGTGATATGGAAAGATCAACAGAAAGAATTGTTTTTTCCGGATGAAAAAAGGTTTACTTTGCACGGCCTCGATAGAAACAGGGATTTCTGGAGATATAAGAACGTAGAAACCTGAATTTTTCAGCAGGCAAGCAGTAGGTGCTGGAGTCATGGTGTGGACGGCATTTGCTTATAAAGGAAAGACTGGTATTGTGATGAATAAACCAACGAATGGACTCAAAGCTATATCATCAGATGCTATATGATCATCTCATCCCATTTGGCCTACTCAATGGAGGAGGTGAATGATGTTATCAGCAAGACAATGCCCCATGCCATGTATCAAAAGCAACAAAACAATGGTTTAAAAGTGAATAAAATCAGGGTTTTGGATTGGCCTTCTAGAAGTCCTGATAAGAAGCCTATGGAGAATGTCTAGGCTGCATTAACCAAACTTGTATATGCTAATAACAAGCAATACCATTCATGTAATGAGTAAAAATTAGCTATTTATTATTGTAGGAGAAAATAAAGTTGGAATATTTATAAAAGTTAATAGAAACTTTGCCCATTCGCATATTTAACACTCCAGAGGTGGCGCGGATGTTTGTAAAAAGTATGGTAGCGCGCGGTCTGTGAAACCGCATTTTGAAACTACTTTTTTTTAATGTTCAAAATTAAAATTCATGAAACTTTCTTATCTATCACTTAATTTACCTCATGATTAATGGAAAACCTCAAAAAACTTTTCAATAATAGCTAAAAAATGCAACTTTTAGAAAGAAGTTTAAAACCCCTGCTTTTCCCCTCAAAATTAGACATGAATAAATCAGGAAATGTATTTATAAAAATAAAATAGTTGAAAATTGATATTTTGCACTATTTTGACCTTTCATCCAATATACTAAATACAAATGAATAATAGGATAAAACATGCCTAAATTTTTATTACCAAAAAAACTAAAAAATAACGTTTCTGGAGATTTAAAATTATTTTATTCATAAATAGTATAAACGGAAGTTAAGTATATGTGAAGTTATATTTATAAAAGAGTTTACTGCTCTTGAAATTCAGAAACAGCATTAGTATTCGTGCATTCTTTGCATATTGCAATTTCTTCAAATATTTGTTTTAAAATAAAAGTTTTTAAGTAGAAAAATATTAATAAACAAGAAATGTATTGGAAATTAACTGGAGAATATTTTTAGGTAATAAAAAATTAAACAAAGTAAAATAAATGACTTTTTCATCAAAACATTTTAGTAACGAAGTTGGTGGCGCGCGGTCCCTGAGACCGCACGTCTATTATATGGGAATCTATGCAAGCAATCGCTGATTATAACATACTGACTTCTAGAAGGGTCCAAAACAGAAGAATACAGAAGTGGTCATTTGTTCTTTTAAATTCATGAAAAGATATTCACCAAAATGTAGTGATGCGGTCCCTGAGACCGCGTGCCATCTTTGGAGTGTTAACCTTATTTAAGCTAATGGAGGCTTTGTTGGTTAATAAACAATGTAAAAACAACATCCACTGTAACAATAATGTCCTATGTCTATAAATGTTTTACACTTGCAAAGTATCAAACTATATTCTGTCCAACAAAAATTGGAGTGGGCGTATCCAGTTAAACTTCCAATTTCAATTGTTAGACATTGTTGCCAAAGTAGAATTAACAATGCCTAATAACTGAATTTGGAAGTTTAACTGGACACGCCTACTCCAACTTTCGTTGGATAGATTATAGAGTTTTTTGCGTATTTCTTAATAACTATCAGATAATTTTTAATTCTTTTGCATGATTGGTGTTTCTTTTGGTTGTCATTATTATTATATGCTGAAAAGCATATATTGGTTTCGCTCTGTTTGTGTGTCTGTCTGTCCGTCCGTCCGTCTGTATGTCCGACGATTTCTCGAGAATGCTTTAACTTTTTCAAGTTCTTTTTTCGCTGTTCGATAGAGACCCTTCCTGAGCTCACCTGATTAGTTTGTCGTCGAAATCGGTCTAACAGTCACGTGACTATTGAGACCCAAACCCCACCATTAAATTTTTTTATTGGCAATATAAGGCATGTAATATGTCATTCGAACGGGAATGACGAGCACAAGACGAATATGACATTCTTTTCGATTTTCGAAATGCTACGTCCGAGAAAATGACCCCCAAAAAGTACTTCAATGACCCCTTATTACGAGCTTTAGCTAAAGCTATATATAAGAATACAAGCATGATCAGTACCTTTATGTGCCTGGCCAGCCGTCGTTTGCAAGAAAACGTGAAAATGGAAGAACTTAACAGCGATATGTCAACTTTTGATGAGCTCTCGTGGACCCCTTCAAGCACGTGCACTAATGTTAAGAATATGAACTTAGGGCATGTAATATATCAATCGAATCCTACCGACGAGTCAAAGTGAATACAGTGTTACTTTTTGTTTATCATTTAAGCATTGTTGATGGCAGCCTGGAGCACGTGCCCGTTATGAAGCTTTCTTGATGCACGTGCTCATTTCATTTTAAAATTCAGTGCTGTTAAGCCTATTGTTAAATGTGTTAATTAACGTTAGGCCTATAGTTAAAATGACTAAATAATGTTAGGCCTATAATTCAAAATGGCTAATTAATCTTAGGCCTATTGTTAAAAATGGCTAATTAATGTTAGGCCTATTGTTAAAAATGGCTAATTTATGTTAGGCCTACAGTTAAAATGACTAAATATTGTTAGGCCTATTGTGAAAAATGGCTAATTTATGTTATGCTTATAGTTAAAAATGGCTAATTTATGTTAGGCCTACAGTTAAAATGACTAAATAATGTTAGGCCTATTGTGAAAATTAGCTAATTAATGTTAGGCCTATTGTTAAAAATGGCTAATTAATATTAGGCTTATTGTTAAAATGGCTAATTGAAGTTAGGCCTATATTTTAAAATGACGTGAATGCATATAGAATCAAAGGTATTTCCACTGTTTATTTAAACCAAGTGCAAGTAAAAGTGAGATATTAAAATTACATCTGCGTCAGAGCTAAAGCTCCTTGGAATGCTTTGAAACAATGGTTTTTCTCTCTTGACGTTTATGATAACTTTGATCTAGCTGTGGAAAGAACATAGACCTAGTAGTTTAAAACATTTAGACGTGCGAGGATTTCATTCTCATTTCGCGCGCGTTTGGAAAGATTCGTGTGAGCGCTCCAATCGAATACGTAAATTTACATGCAGTTTTCGCCATTGCTGTATATAAAAATATTACAGTAATATTAAACAACAAATTTTTATATTCTTCTTTTCAGCATATTTGAAAATCGTTTTACGAGTTATATTCTTGTTAATTTTTAGGGTTTTAGCATCATGTAAAACCCTATTAATGACGGTACAGATGTATGTAATTTTATGTCACACGCCATAACCTTTGAAAGGATTGACCTAGAGGCTTGAAATTTTCTACACACGTAGGCTCTATAAAGAGAACAGAGCGAAAAATATAGCGAATCCTCTAGGGTGGACCAATCCATGTGTTTTTGTGGTTTCCCCAACTGACTTCCTTTCATGTCTATAGAGTTTTGATTGCGCTTGAGCAATTTGTGACGTCAGAGTTTGACTGTTTGACGTCAGAATTTAAAGAACTCTATTTGATGTTCTGCTCGTAACATTTTGATGCCATAACACTAGTCAACACACACATTTTGTGACTAAGACTACACAAAGTGTTCTTAGTAGTAATTTGTAGGTAGAATCTGAATCTGCTTTTAGATTTTTTCTATCACGTCAAGTTTCCAAGTTATGCACATCGAGACTTCTATGGGAGTGAAGAGAAGCGGCCACATTGTTAAAGTATTCATATTTTGGGTCCGCAAGGAAATTTACCAGGCCCCAAACACTGAATGATTTAAAAATGTTTCATTGTGAAACAAGAAAGCTCTGCGTGCTAGAGAAATTTAAAAATTATATTCGTAAATATATATTTGAAAAAATACTATCAAAAATCACCCACTTTCATTTTGTCACAAGAAAAATCTTAAATTTTCTTGGCCAGTGTAACTTTTGACAGGATTGGCTTGAAAATTTCTACACACGTAGGTCCTGTACAGAGGACGGTGCGAAAAATATAGCGAATCCTCTAAGGTGACCCGGAGCCCCTCAGGGGCCACTTGTATGAATTTCATGGTTTCTTTTTTATCTTTTGAACAAAGAGGGCAAAAATCCTGAAATTTCGTAAATTTGTAGTGCGATTCTAAAAAAATAAAAACAATTTTCAAGAAAAGTAGTACGAAGGTCCTGAGGCCCCAAATACAATTGAAGCTATAACATTTGAACGGTACGAACTAGGAACCTGAAATTTTGTATATTTTTAGGGTGGCACTAAAAAAGTTAGCAAATATACAAGAAATGTGATGTAGGCCTATGGGGCCTGCCCGAAAACCCCGAGGCCTCAAACACATATCAAGTTATAATTTTTGAACGGAAAGGTCTAGAAACCTGAAATTTTGTATAGTTTTAGTTTGGTACTAAAAAATATAGCCAATATAGAAAGAAGCTGATATAAGCCTCTAGAACCCCGCCAAGGGCCTCGAGGCACCAAATACAATTGAAGCTATAACATTTGAACGGAAAGGCCTAGGAACCTGAAATTTTGTATATTCATAGTGTATAGCCTCAGCAGAGCCCCACAGGCTCCAAACACAGGCAAAGCTACAACTTTTAAACGAAAAGGTCTAGAAATCTGAAATTTTGTTTACTTATAGAAAATTACTTAAAAATTTAGCTAATATACACTAAAAACTGGTATAAGGATTTTGGGTCTCAACAGGGGTCCTGAGCCCCCAGTCACAAATCAAGCTATAACTTTTGAACCGGAAGTCCAGAAATCTGAATTCTTGCATATTTATAGTGTGTTACTTATACACTAAAAATTATATAGTCCTCTGGGGCCCTGGCAGCGGCCCTAAATACAAACAGATCTATAATGTTTGAGCGAAAAGGCTTAGAAATCTGAAAATTTGTATACTTATAGTTGTTTACTAAAAAATTTAGCTAATATACACGAAAAACTGGTATAAGGCTCTTAGGTCTCTACAGGGCCCCTGAAGCCCAAATCACAACTAAGCTCTAACACTTGAATAATAAAAAGGCCTAAGAACTTGAAGTTTTATATTTTTAAAGTGCGTTACTTAAAAATTATAGACAATATACAAGGAAACTGGTATTGGCCTCGGGACCCCTGGCGGCCTCAAATACAATAGAAGCTATAAAATTTGAACGGAAAGGTCTACAGTCCAGAAATTTTGTTTAATCCTAGTGTGGTATTTAAAAATTTAGCTAATATATATTAAAAATTATATAAGTCTCTTGGCAGGGGCCTAGCGGCCTCAATCTCAAATCAATCTATAAATTTAAAACCAGAAGTCCAGAAACCTGAAATTTTATATTTATAATGTATTGCTTAAAATTTTAGCTATTACACACTAAAACTGATATAGTCTTCTGAGGACTCGGCAGGGGCCGCGAGGCTCCAAATACAAAACAAGCTATAACGTTTGTACGAAAAGGCCTAATAACCTGAATTTTTTATTTGTGTTAGCCGCTACTGCTCGTAACATTTTTATGCTAAAACCCTTTTATCGTTGGATAACGATGCCTTAACTAATTTTTCTGTTTAAACTGTGCTATTTAAAGAAATCAGCATTTTGGGAAGTGTCTTTCTTTACGCAACTTTCTTTACGCACCTTATGTCTTTACATGCTACAGAATATAAATTTAAGATATGAAGTCTCAATTTTCATTTTTACCAATTCCGGCGTAAATGGGTTAACAAAATAAAATTTTCCAATTATCATTTTTTGAAGCGGCTCCTGAAGCGAGATGATAGGTCACCCAGCAATACTATCTGGTATATTTTTGCAACATCCTGTATAATTATTTCTCCGAGGCCGAATTGCTTCGTAATTCAACAAACATTAATTGCATTTTCCCGTGAGGGCCTACAAGTATATTTTAGTGATTATTTTGGACGCTTCGTTAATTAATTGAATATTTTGTGTGATATTAAAAAATCACAAGTGATTAATGTTTAAATAATTATATTGTACAGTGTTTATTATTAGTGCAAGAAATATTAGTGCTTCTAATTCTGTGTTTTAAAATTATTCCTTCACAATGCTCCGTGTGGATCTACGTTCAGCGCCATTCTTTACGTTTTACCAATGCGCTTTACTCAAATTCGATGAACTCTATCGCCATTATCGAACTTTATTCTCATTCAGCCAATCTCATCGAAATTATTCTACAAAGGCAATGCTCTGTCGTCTTTCGAAGCGGGTTTGAGCTTCGAAACTCAAGACCCTGTTTTCCTCAATTACATTTATTATTTCTCATTTGCATAATTTATATTTGAAAGTGACACTGACAACTGAAGATCAGATCTGTAAAGCTTCATTAAAGTTTTCTTTTTTAATCAATTCAAGTATCGTCTTTCACTTCCACATGACAAACACCCTATGCCTAACGTGCTTACGATAGAAAATGCTACAATGGTAGAAGCTGACATCGCAGCGGTCTAAAAAATCGCTGATGGCAAGAATGCTAGCAACCTGATTAGTGAACCTGCTCCTATAGAAATAGACCAAATGGCAAAACAGAGAGGCAAAATGGCAAAATAGTGAAAAGCAGGGAGTTCTGGTGACATTCGTACAATGTCAGCTGTGATAGTTTGGCCATGCGGCAAAATATAACGCACCAGTCTTGGCAAGACACTGTACATTTGTTTCGATGTTTACATTCTGTTATCATAAAGCACTCATTTTTCATCAACTGCAAGGATCCGATGCAGAAAGAGAGCGCTAACCTCAATTTTTTTTGAGGGCAATGTATGTTTCCAGACACCGTGTCTGTTCGGCGAGTCCATGTGGAGCCCAGTACGTATATCTAGTTTTTAACCTTTTGTTCATCGCTTTCAAGATATCTACATTACCGTTTGTGAAAATTGCATCACCCAGAAAGTATGGCCCGAATGAATCTACACTTGGACGTTGTGTAGAACAGTGTATCTATTTAAATGAAAACATATTTATTTGTTTTTATTATGATTGTTAATATGTTTTTATCTTTAATTCTAAGAATACAGGGAAAGTCAAAACTCGTTGGATACCTTCCTCTCTTGGATACCAATGTAGTATAACAATACTTAAAAGTTATATAAACAATTAAAAAAAACCTTTAGACATATATTACGTCATTGAAAATATAATGAATAAACTTAAAATTTACTCAGATTGGTCCATCGGGTTATATTCCTTTAGTTGTTGGTCGCCATAGCAGCATTTCAGGGACAGCTACTGTACCTATGAATACACTCCAAGAATTCATGCAGTGAGACCAGACTCGGGTTGGTGCAACATATTCAACGCTGCATACTTAAATTGGGAAATGGTATAGTTACCAACTCTACAAAGTAGCCTTGATAGAATACAATTTTTCAAACAATTAATTGATTTTTAATTATTTCATCCGTTCAGTTGGCCGTTCCGTGACCAATATATTTTTTAATCTTTTGATCTTGACTACAGATTCCGATAGAACATCTAAAAGTAAATAAAAGTTATAATAGGCAACATGTCCTATTTCTTCGGAAACATGGCTAAAATCGCGATTAAATTGTATAGAAATATGAATAAACACGTCTCACTGAAAATCAGAGGTTAATCAAACTTTTAGCGAATTCCAGCTACTACCATCCGGTAAGCTCTTATCATGAACCTCAAACTATTGAAACTTAAATTTTCGACTTAAAATATTTTTATACAAAAAATTTAAAGTTGTCTTTAAGCTCCACTTTCGATGAGAGTTCATGCTACCACCTACTTCATTTTAATTTCAGACTTAAAAACAGACCTTTATTTATTCAAATATTTCTTAAATATTATTCAACTTTTAACCAAGAAGAAGAGGAAGAAGTAGTAAAAATAAATTTTGAGACTAGTGATTTTTAACTTGGTTAAAATAATATTCTTCCCCTATATTAAAATTAAGTGGATCATAAATTTCAAGAACTAAATATTTTATAAGTTAATCAGAAAGGTTTAAGTGGAGAATTTAAGCTAGAAATAAAGAATTTATGAAACATTTTCTTACCGTTATTTATTGGTTCTGGACATTTCCACTTTGGCAAACTTAATATAGCGAAAGTCGGTATAAGGAAAGAGAAAGTCCCTCCTTGGATAATGGGTAATCTAAGCATCAATTTGAGAAAATTCTATTTGTCAGTTGGAAAGTTATAAAATGGCCATCCGCAAATCAAAGAAAATTAACAAATTAACCAAAATTATAGGCTTTAGGATTGTTTTTTAAATTTATAGGTACTTTGTTGATATTAAATTTATTTATTAATTTTGCAATAAGTTATTATTATTCCCCATACAATTTCATACTTTGTTTAATCTTAAAACACTCTTAAGTTATTCTTCCTAAAGTGTTATCTATTATTTTTGCTTACCTCACACCAAGGGTGGATTGAAGAAGCGTGATGATTCCGGAGACAAAAATGATGGTAGAGATAATGTAAGCGCGGGCGGGGTCATCGGGTCCGATGCACAGGTAGGGTGAGAGCAAATAAGGGATCGAAATAGTTGAGCCGAACATAGTCAAAAAATGCTAAAATTGGAGTAAAAGGAAGTATATAATATTAATATTCTTAATAATATTAATACAATTAATGCTTGAAGCATATGAAGAATACGCATGATATGAACCAACATTCATTGCTTTTCATTAATTTTTATAGGAATCAAAACATTGTAAATCATACAAAAATCAAACATTAATTTTCATTTGATTTCATTTTCACTGATTTTATTCTCGAAGTGGAGTCAATGTCCAAAGCTTCTTTGAAAGATGTGTTGTTTTATCACAAACCAAGTTTCAACCACAATATTGTTTTGAGTTTATTTCCTAGCACGAGTATTCGTTATGACACATCTGAGTTCTGCAAACTATTTATTATAACCCGAATTGTTTTGAATAAAGAACTATTTCTTCTCACCCCCAATTTTATCTCTTTGTTCACGTTGTTTTCAGATTCTTCAGTTATGTTAAGATCTTCCAAGAACGCTGGCTGTTGGTGAAATCCCAAAACAAAATGGCAGCCATAATTCGTAATTAATATTCAAAATTAAGAATGAAAAAATTATATTCATAATTCATAACGCCGTAATTAATTTTGTAACGATTTACAAAGAATGCCTCTCCTACCAGCCCAATAGGGTCCTTATTTACTGTTTTTTAATGTACGTATTAAATGTCTATACAATAATGCAGCTATATTCCCTCACTATATGAAAAAAGCTGCGAGGCCGTGTGGGAAAGCACGTCACTACTTTTTCACCTCCGCCCCGTAAAGTAATCTCCGACTGCACACGCGAAGTCCTCAAAAACATGAAGCACTGTTTCAGTTACATTTTAGCATGTATGGTTTCAGTTTCTTTTTTATTGGCTGCGCGTTGATCTGAATGAGATAACAATTGGTAACGTGGCTTTCCCATACGGCCTTGCAGCTTTTTTCATATAGTGAGACAGACTTTAGTTATCGTCAATTTTTGTAATCCATTATTACCAGATCTCCATATCATCCGAGTGTTTTTCGTATCCGAGATAGTCTCAGTCCCAATTAACTCGGATATTCACGAGTTTACTGTATTTGAAGGTGATTGTTATAATGTAGAAGTTTGTATTAAGACATACAAGGGAAATGTATTGATCAGATTTCTCACGATATACCGGGTGATCCAAAAGTGTATTACATTTTTTTACATTGTTAATGACATTTTCAGTGTTTGCGCGTGCCTCGTGATTCTTATGAAAGCATTGAATTGCTGGAAAGCAAACACTGAAAATGTCGTTAACAATGTAAAAAAAATGCTACACACTTTTGGATCACCCGGTATTATAATTAAAAAGCACTATTTTAGTTAGCTTGTTATAACCAAAGCACTGAGAAAGTTATCTTGTTAATTTATATATTTTATGATACATCTCAATTTTTATAAGTTTGATTTCCTTAACAAAGGACAATCACAAACACTAAATTTGAGCTCCTTATGCTATCAATATTTTTCTACTATATAAACCTACTTGAAGTCCTAGAAAAATGCAAAGGTACCATGGAGGAACATCTTCTACAGCGTAATTCATACGATTGGCTTGGCCTTTCGTCGTTTCTGGAATCTGCATTTCAATCTGATCCATACTTGTTTTCTAAATATCAAATTTTTAAAATTAAAGAAAATTATTCCATACACTTTTGGATTCTGGGAATAAAATTGTTTCTTAGTAGCATTTTATACAGGGTGTTTCAAAATTATGTACAATAAATTTAGTGGCATATTCTTCAGGTCAAAAGAAGACGAAAATGTTCTATAGCACTTTGTCTGGAAACGATTTGTTTGCGAGTAATCCAATATCATACAGTAGGGAAGCACGGTAGTTAGCGGACGATATTTTAGCAGTTCCAGCGTTTCAATCCAACACTAGGTTGAGTGGTTTGTTCCATTTAAACCTACTTTAGGGTTGTTCCATTAGTTGTGTACGGTTGTTTCCATTACTGTAGTGTCACTACTGTACATCCACTAGGAATATCAATTTCAGAACGTTTGCGTGCTTTGACATACGCATTACGATTCACGTAAAAAAAAAAAGTCATGTACACGTATTCCAGTGCAGAATTCACTGACCTGCACCTAATGTATGGTCTTGCGGACGGAAATGCTGTGGAAGCAAGAAGACTCTACCAAGAACGCTTTCCGAATAGACGTTTGCCAAATAACCGAACATTTGAAGGAGCGTGGTTCCTTTGGCCGTCAAACAGGACAAGGGCGGCCTGTAGCACATTCTCCGGATGAGGAGGATGTGATAATTGACATCATACATGATGAACCACAGACAAGCACCCGTCGTATTTCCTCCATGGTACACATTCCGCACTCATCTGTTTGGCGGATTCTTCACTGTCAGCTTTTGCATCCATACCACCTGCAACTGGTTCAGGCACTGAACCCAACGGACTATCCGCACCGACAACGATTTTGCCAATGGATACAACGTCGTCATGCTGCAGACCCTAGTTGTCTCAGCCAGATACTTTTCACGGACGAAGCAACCTTCACCCGGACAGGAATCGTAAATTCTCACAACCAGCACCATTGGGCAGATGCTAACCCGCATGTTACCAGAGCTCGAGCGCATCAAGAGCGTTTCTCCGTAAACATTTGGTGTGGAATTGTCGGAAATAACTTAATTGGCCCTTATGCGTTGCCGCCACGATTGACTGGGCGAACGTATCTTTTGTTTCTGCAGAATGCATTGCCAGAATTACTGGAAGATGTTCCTCTTTTGTTAAGATCTAACATGTGGTTCATGCATGATGGCGCTCCAGCACATTTCAGCCATGTTGTGCGAGCACACCTTAATGCTGCATATACGAATCGGTGGATAGGTCGAGGTGGACCGGTAGCCAGGCCTGCAAGATCACCCGACCTGAATCCCTTGGACTTTTTTCTGTGGGGTCATGTGAAAACGATCGTCTACAGCACAGAAGTTCCTAACATTATGGATGTGCGACAACGAATTGAAAATACATGCCAAACCGTTCGTAATGCTGGCGACGAACTCTTCCAAGACATCAGACGGTCGCTCATGCAACGAGCCGAAGCGTGCGTGCGAGTTGGTGGCGGGCACTTTGAACAATTCCTGTAATTTGGAGCCACGGGTTTAGTTGGCTGTATCGCGTAAATAAATCGTTTCCAGACAAAGTGCTATAGAACATTTTCGTTTTCTTTTGACCTGAAGAATATGTCACTAAATTTATTGTACATAATTTTGAAACACCCTGTATATCAGGCGTGTTCAGATTAAACCCGTTCGAGTTAAAAGTATTGTAAGAAAAAGGCAGGGAATAGAAATCATAAACAAACAGAAACATATAAACAGTACTGTACAGAAGTTTCTCAAAAGAAATCACTCATGGCGTTTAGGCACGCATCCCAATGTTTGGGGAGACCTGAAATTCCGTCCGCGAAAAAAGATGTGGATTCCTGTTTGAACTGATCAGTCTGTAGCTGCTTCCTGCACTTCCTCATCGGTATTGAATCTTTGTCCCTTGAGTAATTTCTTCATCAGATGAAAGTCACAAAGGGACAAATTCGGGCTGTAAAGGTGCATTTCCATAGCCGCACCACGGAGAGCGAAGGCCTTCGCAATGAAACGTAATACATTGTTACATCATCATAGAGAGGGCAAATTTAGGGCGTATAATTGGTAGAAATACGAATAACAATGCCCTATTTTTGATGTAACAATGTATTATTTTTCTTTGCGGAGGCCTTCTCTCTTTGTGGTTACACCATAGCTCGCTTTTTGCTTGAAGCTTTTAGCATTTTGTTTCTGATTTTTCAACTTCAAGTTGAACAACAAGTTGATATGCATGAGTTGCGTGAAGCGAGCGGACTATCAAACTGCTTTCCACTTCAAGCAGATATCTGGGTCTGTTTGATTTTAAAGTCACTTGCTGCTTGGAAATAACGGATGCGCATGCGCTTAACATTATGTAGTACTTTTACCAATAAATGAAACGTCAGTAATTACAAATAAAAAACGAGTAAAGCATCAATGTCTCATTTAATCATTTTCATTTATTTAGCTCAATTTTTTAAACATATAAAATCGTTAGCCTAATTTGCAAACTTCCACAGTTTACTAGGAACACCCATGACCATGCAAACCCGTTGGCATAGCAATTACTACAAACCAGTTGGTCACGTGACAGTTGGCACTAATATAAAGCGAGAACGCACCTGTCAATTGCAATTGGTTAGACCGTCACCATGGGGAAAACAAAGGATCTAAGCGACTTCGAGCGCGGAATGATAGTTGTTGCCCGGCGAGATGGACTGAGTATTTCCGAAACCGCAAGTCTTCTAGGCTTTTCCCGAACAAGAATTTCAAGGGTTTACCAGGACTGGTTAAACAACCAAAAAATAGCCAGCCAGAGGCAAGCCTAAGGTCGCAAACGACTCGTCGATCCAAGGCGTGAGCGTAGGGGGGGGGGGGGATGCTTGTTCGTGCGAATAGAAACGTCACGACTCGTCAAATAACCATGGAGTACAACACTGGACCCCAAAACAACATCTCTGAACGTACTACACGCCGTATATTGGCAAGGATGGGCTACAACAGCCGACGGCCAGTCCGGGTACCTTTGATCTCCATCCAAAACCGCAAAAAACGTCTCCTATTTGCCCTTGATCACCAACACTGGATCGTCGAAGATTGGAAGGAGGTGCGCTGACCGCGTGAATCCCGTTTCCTGTTTCACTATTGCAGATGGCCGACGCAGAATTTGAAGACAACAGCACGAAGCGATGGAGCCCTCCTATCTGGTTTCCACTGTTCAGGTGGTGGAGGCTCTGTAATGGTCTGGGGAATGTTTTCCTGGCATACTCTTGGTCCGCTGATACCTGTAGAATAATGCCTTAATGGTCAGCGCTACATGAACTTTGTTGCCGACTTTGTT
Source organism: Rhysida immarginata (assembly GCA_023313115.1). NCBI lineage: Eukaryota > Metazoa > Arthropoda > Chilopoda > Scolopendromorpha > Scolopendridae > Rhysida > Rhysida immarginata. The sequence goes on along the minus strand of JAHWFO010070150.1, from coordinate 34,183 downwards.
CATTCTTCATTGCTACTCTGTTTTCCCCATCGGAAGGATATTTCCAGCAGGACATTGCTCCGCGTCACAAGGATCGTATCGGCATGGAATGGTTCCAGAGCACGTTAATGAATTCAACTTACTCCTCTGGCCACTACAATTCCCGGATTTAAACCCAATCGAACATCTTTGGAATGAGCTGGAACGGGTTGATTCGAGGCATGGATCCACCACTATCCAATAAGTATCAACTGAGAGCAGCTGTTGCATCCGCATGGACAAACATCCCGGAACAATGCTTCCAGCAGCTAATTAAATTCATGCCACGGCGAATTCGTTCTGTTATAGCTGCTAGGGGTGGTGCAATACAGTATCAGGGAGGTGTTCCTAATAAACTGGCCATTCAGTGTATGTTGAATAGCTATATATTTCAAAAACAGTTATTTTAAAACACAAAGCATTCTGTTTTAAGAAATACCAATTGCCTTTATTTTGTTATTTACAAAAACAGACCAAATCATTTGAATACGCCTCATACTTTCTATGGAATAACATATACCTAGACTCAAAGGTAAACTTTCCCCTCTGAGTGCACTCCTGCGGATGCTGGGTCATGATATTTGTTATATACATAGCTGTCCATGTGCAGAATGAGACCCTTCTACACATCTAATCAGCATCAAACCTGGTAAGGCCATTCTCTACGTTCTGTAAACACCATTCCATCATTAAATATATATTAATTACACACCTGGCAATACCGCTGATGACGGAACGCAGTTACCTCATTGACCTTGCGACACAGATCATATGCACATGCCCTAAGAACGTGGTTTTAATTTTCATTGGCAGTTGAGCATTTGATAACAATTATCGTATCCGTTTAGAGAGTGAAATGAAAGAATGAATAATTGAACGTCTAGAAACAGGCGAATCCCAGATTGAAATATCTCGGGCGCTGAAGGTGCTAGCTAAAATCATTTCGGTTCCGACAGGATGGACACTCGCCACAACGCCCAGACAAGACTGGTAGAAATGGGTGAAGCAAAGTCAGAGACATTATCAGAGACATTATTAATTTTTCCTGACGACCGATGAGATGTGTCCTGTTGACCCAGGAACAATATAGGGAACGGTTGACTTGGTGCACAGAACATGCACCTTGAACACAAGGACAGTGAAATCAGGTCATTTTCTGTGGATGAGTCACGGTATAGCCTGGACTCTTATTCTCGACGTGCTCACATCTGGAGAGAGCGTGAAACAGGTCCAGCCTACAGTGTATGTCGCCTACTGTTTACAAAATTAGAGCGAGTAGGGGTTGCTACAAGTTTTTGTGTCAGTGGTAATCATGCACATTTTTTGTCGTTCCGTCTGCAGCGGTGTTGCCACCTTTATGTTTAATGATTGAATTAGCCTTTTCACGTGTCGATAGGTGGCGCTACTTGCGCATGCGCAATGCTCGGGTTGTTTGGCAAAATATTGCCATGTGCTTTTGGCCATGCTTGTAAAGTAGCGGAAAACAGCCCAAAATTTTCCTTTTTTTTCAACTCAAAGTGGTAAGAGTATGGATTTTTCAACAATTAGTAATTTCACCTTAACCGTGACCACCGAGAGAGAAGGCCTCCGCAATGAAACTGAATACATTGCGGAGGCCTTCTCTCTCGGTGATCACGTCTTAACCGACTTTGAAACATTACGTGTGCCCCAACTGAAGCTCATTTGCAAAGAGAGAAATATTACATTTAAATCTACAGATCGTAAGGCAGAATTGATAGCGAAACTTTCAAATGTAATTCAGTGCAAAGCCCACTCTGCAACTCCTACTGAAGTCCAACCAACGGATGAAATCGACAAGGAACATTTTCCATTATCTGAAGATGCAAAAAAAATTTAATGGATAATAATACAACGGAAATCCCACCAGTTAATAGCGATATGCTGCAGTGGTGCTCAGATATTGTTCGCCTTCCTTTTGTGGAAAATAAGGAAATTTCACTCTATTTTACAAAGTGTCACAATTTTAAAGCTATCGATAAAGGCATGAAACATGTGGAAGCCCAAAACTTTCAAGCTGAAATCAAATTTGCCCAGGTAAGTTTCCTTTCAGTTCAGTTATAGTTAAACTTCAAGACTGCACAGTTACAAATAATTATTAATTTTGTGAGTTAGTATGAAAATATCATTTTTCTACTGTCTATGTTTAGGTTGCAGAACATCTATACTATTTTGCTGCTTGGTGTCTGGCATCTCAGAGACCAGTTAAACATAACGAATTCTTATGTTTAGCTGAAACAGGAAAAGTGATCAGTTGCTTATACAGATGCCGCGTTGGGTAAATGCTTAAAGGAAGATTATGATATGCACAAAATTTCATATTACTACATTTAATTTTCTTTTTTCTTAGATTGTCAAGCTCTTGTAGACATTCTGCCGCAGTACTCATTGTACTTGCAGATTACATTAAAGCACGAATACTTTCTAACGAAGAATCATCTACATCTTTCCATGCCAGTGGGTCATACCAAGACCTCTAAAAGTTGATGTGACACTACTGTCTGATATAACATTCAAAGCTTCTGTACAGCTTCAGAAGATCTTATCAAAAAGGAGTACAACAGTTGCACAAGATTCATCCTGGAAGTGGAATTACCCATTTTTAGGATAGTAGCTATCTGTTAGAAAGTAATGATGATTAGATAATTCCACAACCTGCTTTCGAAGTTGAAGTGAGTGCAGAAAGTATCGCATTGGAAAATTTTATTTTTCAAATTCCCAAATGTTCGTATGCATTTATTATTATAAGTCTGAAAATCAATTTTGTACACTATTTTTTTTTACAGAAGTTCCAGATGAGACTGAAAATATTGATCCTGCACATGTTGAAGGTTTTATTGGTATGACAACTGTCCTACAAGATTGTATTGAAAAAATAAAAGCTGCAACTGTTATGCAAGCGAACTGTCAATTATAGAAAAATATTCGGTTAGGCCGCATAACAAGCTCGTTGTTTGGTGATGTTTGCAAATGCACGCTAAAAAATATTCAAAGAGCTTAGTGGCCAGAATTTTGGGATTGCATTCATTAGACAGGTAAGTTACAAAAATCAAAAAATAATCCACCAAAATATTTGTTTTATTATATTTGTTATTTCAGTTATTCAAAGCTACCACCTGCTGTGGACTGGGGAAGAACGCAAGAACAAAATGGGATTTCAGCGTACTTGTTAGCAAACCCAGACAAGACTGTAGAACGAACAGGAATAACTCTACATCCAATTTAAACATTTCTAGGAGCAAGTGGAAATGGATGTGTGAAAGTAAATGGATCAGTAGAACCAGTCTTAGAGATAAAATGCCCATATTCGATAAATAATGAAAACGTAACAACTACCTCCATTACAGAAATTGCAGAAAAATTTGGCAAATCATTTTTTCTGGAAACTCATGAAAATGGACTGTCATTATGCAGAGATTCTAAATATTATTATTGATCTAAGGAGTTTAAATGATTAATTTAAATTTAAATGAGTTCAGTCTCCTTTTAATGGGGAAAATCGTGAATTAATAAAAACAAAAAATAAATAATAAATAAAGTCACCAATCTTGAAGAAACTTGTGAGATGGAAGAAAACTCAAAGGATGTAGTCTATTGAAGATGTTGTTGATAGTAGAAATAAACCCAGTCTATTGAGGATGTAGATGAAGTCTTGTGCAGATAATGTTGATAGGGGAAAACGATAATCGTGAAGGAAATGTTGGTTTTGAACTACAGATGAAATTTTGAAGAGGATGATCCAAATATTTGGGATAAAATTTATATAAAAAAAACGTTTTCGAGAATTTTTCTCATCATCATTTGGATTAAATATTTTTGAATGATGAAAACAGTTGAAATAAGAATTTAACAATTGATATAAAGGTGCTGAAGCTAAGTTGGTTGCAATTGTTGGTTATGATTGTTGGCTATTGTATACTAGGGTGATTTTTGTTTAAAAGTAGTGTCCATTTATTGTTTATCTCTATTGATGGCTTGGCTAAATTTTTGTTATTTGTAATGATATTTATTATTTCTTTAATTAATCTTTTTTTATAATTTTCTTCTTTTCCAATGATTTTTGTGTTATTCCAATCTGGTGTGTGGTTTTCTTTGATACAATGATTTACTAAATGGTTGTTTTTGTCTTTGTGGCGAAGTGCTCTTTCATGTTCTTTTAATCTTATCGTTTAGTTTGACCTGTATAGATATGTTCACAATTTTTATATGGTATTTGATAAATTATATTTCTAGTGTTCCATTTTTCTTTATTATTTTGACATATTTCTCTGAAATTGATATTTGTGCTATTATTTTGATTGCTTGATGTTTTTAGGTTGGTGGTGGTTATTAATGTTTTAGTAATGTTATTTGTTATTTTTGGTATGATTTTTATGTTTGGTATTTGTTTTAATATTTTTTTCTGTTTGTGAAAATTTTATTATTGTATTGTATCTTTTTTGTTGTTTTTGTAGAATTGATATAGTTTTTGTTGTATTGTTTGTAAACGCATCTATTAAAATTTTGTCTATTAAAGTTATTGGATATTTGTTTTTTAATAGATTCAGTTTAAGTTTTTTTAAATTTGTAGGAATATATTTCGGGGATGTAAGATTTTTTATTCTTTGTAAATATTGTTTAATAGTGTTAATTTTTTGGTGTGTGGGTTGTTGTGATAAGTAATGTGGTATGTTGTTACCTATCAACATTATCTGCACAAGACTTCATCTACATCCTCAATAGACTGGGTTTATTTCTACTATCAACAACATCTTCAATAGACTACATCCTTTGAGTTTTCTTCCATCTCACAAGTTTCTTCAAGATTAGTGACTTTATTTATTATTTATTTTTTGTTTTTATTAATTCACGATTTTCCCCATTAAAAGGAGACTGAACTCATTTAAATCTAAATATTATTATCAAGTACAGGGAGAATGTGCTATAATGAATGTTACTAAGTGCTTTTTCTGTGAGTATACAACAGCAAATAAAATCTTGTAAACATTCCAAGTAGGAGCTTTAGCAGTGAAGGAGAAATACATTTATACATTTCTTAAAAAAATTAATCCCCCCTCCCCCTCCCTCCGAGTAGGGTAAGGCAAGTAGCAGATCCTGAAGTCATCTATTTTCACCCCTTTATCTAGCCTTTTTACCTCTCCCTAAGTTTTTTAATCAAAAATTAATTTTCTTGAACGTAATATGTAGAAAATGAAAAAAGCTCGTATTTTCTCTCCTTTCTCATCATTTCCAAATGAAACAGAGCACAGTATCACCAACTCATTATATTGAAATGTAGAGCAAATATTAAATACAACGTGGTCTTACCGCTCTGCTGCCACGCACCGCCTCTGTAACGTGTAAATAATAATTTTTAGGCTTTTAGACTAGCGCAGTGGAAAATAAGTAAAACACGTATACAGAAGGCGTGACTAAATTAAAGAGCATTTATTTCCAATAAATGACTTAATGGTTAAGAAAATGAAACCTTAAACCTATGGCAAAGTAATATTGCATAAAACCCAACAATAAGATAAATGTAATGGAACAACAAGGAATCTACTTGATTCACGAAAAATATAGCTATTGTAGCGTTCTCCGTTGGAACAATATTTTTTTTCGGCCAGGTTTTCTGGTTCTGTTGTCCTTGGATAGCAAGAAAGGGGTTAATGTGCCATCCCTGGGATATTAAAAGGAGCACCCGACGCGTTCTGGCGTTAAATTTGTAATAGTTTGTTGTATGCATCCTTTGAGACAACACTCCGTTTGAAGGTTAAGCTTTTCCACGGAGACACTAAGTTTAATATACTATTGAGTTTGTTGATTCCTTTTGAACATTTTCCCTGCTATTAATATTTTTTTTCTCGATTTGGAGTTATTAATAGAAAAGACAGTTAGTGTTTTCCTTTCATCTGTGGGGCTTGGGAAAGACAGGAGAGTCTAGTCCACAGTCTATTAAAAATAGGGTTTTAATTTAACTCCTTTGGTTTTCCTCTCAAGGTGGAGGCCTTTTATTTAATTTAATTCTTAATAGTTTTTGGATTTTATAAACTCGTGGTTGGGGTTATTTTTTTTTTGGAGAGAAAATATTGTGCATTAGCTTTGACTTTTTTATTCATTTTTACAAGAAAAACAAAAAACATTAGTTTTTTCCTAATTTCTTATTAATTTTAATAATCGGGAATTGTTTAAAACGAACGGCGACCCTCGGTAAACGTCTTGTTTGTTGTCTTTGCTGAGGGGAACGTTTTCTGTTATAGGGGAAATTATCTTCGCATTGAGTGATGGGTACAGGTGTCATTTTTTGAGGGCAAGAGGAAGGCAATCCTATACAGCTACTCATCGAAGTGCGCCGTTTTTGCCCGACTTGTTATTGTATAACGATGGTAACGAGTTGTTGCGTGTTTGGATGTTTTGTATAACAATGGGATAAGTTCAGAGCACGGTCTATAGATATTCATGGTCATCGAGCTCCATTGTTAAAACGAAGCTAAATTTCTAGCTCCCAATAAGGCGGGAACTCTATTGAAAAGTGGCGCTGCATGTACAATCAAGAGAAAGCCTCTGCACGGAAACCGTCATACATTGTTACATCATCATAGTAGTGCAAATTCAGGGCTTATTATTGGTAGAAATACGAATAACAATGCACTACTTAGATGATGTAACAATGTATGACGTTTCCGTGCACAGGCTTTCTCTTTAGGAGGTGTTGGTACAATCGGCCCAAAAACGCCTGCAGCGCCGCCCTATCGACAAAGAGAAACTTCACTTTCATTTTCAGTTTCAATGAAAAACTTCTATCGCAGATCACGGTCGGCCCTGGTCAACACATCACCTTCTAAACTTCAGCCTCACAACAGACGTTGAAAACGTCATCAACATCAGGCCCAAACAAAAGCGCTCTTAGCAAAGGAGGTAATAAAAAAAATGATTTCTTCCTTCCTGAATTTTCATGCACTAAAAAACAACATAGTTCTAAAAATATTTTGTAAAATATTATTAAAATTGGAACTAATATATTTTTAAATAATAATATTAAGGGAAAATGACGATTCCTGTATTGATAAAATTATCTTTTGTTAGAGCGCTATTGTTTAGGCCTAATGTTGATGACGTTTTCACCGTCTGTTGTGAGGCCTGTAGTTTAGAAGGTGATGGTCAACACCACCTAGACAGAAGGCCTGCGCACAGAAACGTCATACATTGTTAAATCATCATCAAGCGGCTAAATTTGGGGCTTATTATTGATAGAAATACGATTAACAACAGCCGCTTTAGTGTGATGTAACAATGATTGACGTTTCTGTGCGCAGGCCTTCTGTCTAGGTGGTGTTGCCCTGGTGCGATCTATGCGGCACCTGGCGTGATCTGTTTTCCTTAGCTTCTCGAAACAATGGAAAATGGCCGAAGCTCGATGACCATGAATATCTATAGACCGTGGTTCAGAGCCATGGCAGCCATGGGTCTCGATGCCCTCAAAAGATGGCGGATATTCCATGTTTATGTTTTGATATTTCTCCCTATTGTTGTAGTTTTGCGTCGTTGCGTCGTTGCTATTCATTTTATTGCATCGAGAACTAATTTACATAAATTTGTATATTCTGATGAAATAAATTTATCTACCTTGTTCGTTCGGAACCTGACTTCACCCTCCTGTCTTTTCTAGGTCTCATTATACTTGGAACTTCATACGCCTTACCTACCCGACGTGACAAAGGCATGCGAAGGGTCTATTATCTGGGGGATTTTTATATTAAAGGAAGCGAGGGGTTGTTTAATGGATAGTTATCTAGCCAAAAGGTGGGAGAGCATTTATTTTAAGAATTTTCTTGATTTCTTCCGGTTTATCTTTAACTTGGGGTTCCCAAAGCACCTTTACTCATTGGAAATTTTATAGCACGCTTAAAGAGTACTTTCTTTTGGGAGAACTTCGTATTTATTTTAATTTTGGAGGTTTAATAAAAAGCAAATTTACTTTCCTGTCAATACCTCACGTAGAGCGCTAACAATAAAACAGTAGCGCTACACTATATAAATTGCCTAACCAAAGCACACTTAAAATCAAACACCAATGGATCTGTACCAGGATCTTTTTATGTAAATTACATTAAAGCACATTACATGTAGAACTAATCTGGTATAATATGACAGTAGACGTTGTATGCACAAACAATCACACAGACACACACAATTAATACAAAGACCACTTATTACTGGAGAGCAATAAACTGAAGATCACTCGAAGACACTTTCTGAGGATCACAATTGCACATCCCACTTCAAAACCATCAACGTGAGATAAAGCTCGATAAACCAACATTAACAGGGTATAGTCATGGATAAGGTAATTAAAGTCACTGTTTGGTGAATACACGAAGCAAAGGCACCAGCAATTGCAACTCTACCGCTTCAGCACAGCTCCTAAGTAGTAAGAAGAGAACCAATGTAAAAAGTTCCAAGCTTATGACCATGCGAACCAGTGCGTCGTAGATAATTATTTGTTGCAAAGAGGTAGACGCTGCAGTGAAGAATAGTTTCGTACGAAATAGTCCATCATTATTAATGAGCTCTAATTAGAATTAATGATAATAAAGCCCAACCAGTCATTCAAATAGGCGTTTAAGCCAAAAGGCCGCAGTCCCCGTAGACACGAGACATAGTTGAGTCGGTAAGCTCGTAATTCGGGAAAAGCTACCGAAGCAATATTGGCGCTTAGGAATAATTGAATTTTGACGCTTACCAGGCAGACTATGCGGTGATTAACAGTCCAACGGGGAATCTTAATTCCATCCAAATCAGCAGTCGGAAAGTCTCTGGAGCTCCATAAGCCATCGTAGGCAATGTGACGGCTTCGTACTAACGGAGTTCTCTTCTCCGCCCTCGCTCGCCGAACCTCCACTCTCGCCGTGTTTAGCAGGAATTATCGCCGAATTCTTTGCCTGAGTCCTTCCATTCTCTACTTTCAGAAGACACACCACGCTGTCATAACCAGCAGTTCGGGCATTCGAGGCGTAATCCTTAGATCTCCACTTTTTCCGACCTTTCCATAACGCTGCCTCCTTGCTAATCTCCTGATCTCTCGATTTCACGTCTTCATCACGAAACTCCCGCTCTTTCCGCCTATTGGCCGAATCTTCATGACGCTTTTGACGTCGAGCATTTCTCCACTTCCCCTTCCAACGCGAAGAATAGACGTAACGAGTGTGGAAGAGAGCGTTGACGTCATCGAAATATTGATCATTGTTCAAATTCCGTGACACACACTCAAGTAAACAATTATTATACCAATGCTTTTAGCTGACTCGACATTTTTGGTGACGATTTCGATGGCTTCATTCAGGAAATATGCCAATTACAACATGGTTTGGTTTGGTTGGTTTGGTATTAACGACCTTTTCAACTGCTATGGTCATTTCAGGACGGCGTTATAGGGGCCGCAAATTTGCATCGCAAGGGTTCTTTAACGTGCAGCCGGCAAACGACTACGCGGGACCAACGGCTTTACTTTCTTTCCGAAGGAAATGCGTGATCTCAGGAATTTTCCCCCTGAAAATTCCTCGTCGTCCTCGGCCGTGATCGAACCCGTGTCCTCGGGCATCACAGGCGATCACGCAACCACTGAGGCACCAAAGCCAATCCAATTACCACATGCTGTATCATTTAAAGCCGTTAACATTTCTCCAAAACAGAGACTACACTATTATTTCACACAAACTTAAAGATGTTGATAAAAATGTTTATATTTCTTTTTTTAAATTGGCGAATATTCCATTAGTTTCACTTTAGCAAATAATAGACGCCATTTTCATCTATGAAATCTATGAAGCTTCATGGGTCTGCAAAAAACTTTGGGTTCTTGAAATTTTTCAAGAGTCTGACTTTGGATTCATAAACCTCATCAATAAGTAGAATACGAAAGTCTCAAATCTCGGCCTTCCATCATCGATAAAAATGAGTTGAAAAATAAACTTTTGTAAGTGGAAGTATTATAAGTAGTACTTCAATGAAACATGCAGTATAAATCCATAATTTCCTTAATTTAAAAAGAATTAATAATCAAAAAAAAATTAAAACTAATAATAAAAATTAATAATAATACAAGTCAGGCAACTGAAATGCCCAGGACCGATATAGGATTTTAAGGCATTCGAGGATTAAAAGGAAAGCATTTGTTTTCTAAAGAAGCCTTTTGTGGTTAGGGCTATATGAGGTTGCTAAGGAAGCCTCTGATTGCTAAGGCAAGGCGTACTTTTAACGGAAATGTGTAGTTCAAAATGAAAAAAGTACACGGAAGGATAAATAGAGAGAGTAGTAATTCTCCATTTATTCGAACATGAATCCTTAAATTTGCAAGTATTCCAGTTTAATGAAATGAGCGTCATTTATGTGTAAGAAATTTATGTGTAATGAAATGAGCGCTCTGTGTAAGAGTCAATTATTTCTTCAGAATCTATTGCCAAAGCCTTTTACCACAGAATAACACAGAATGGACAGCTCAGCATTTCGTTGAAGTAGCGCTCCTAATGGAAGTAGCACTCCTATTTCGTTGAAGTAGCGCTTAACGGATGGGTGGACTCAGAGGTTCGCTTAGCATAGGAATAGCATCAGGAAATACAGAGGGTTGAGTACGTTACAACTAAACGATTTGCAAGTGTCGTAAGTCTGTAAGAAATCCCGCCGCCATGTTCGGTGATGTTTTATCTGGTGCCCACGCTGTCGTCCTATGACTCTGCATCGCAGTTTCCAGTCAATAAGACTTCGCCGCAGAGAATTTAAGTCGATCTATGCCCACCCCTCTTCACAGGCTTTCCATAGATCGTCCAATGTACGGGGTCGTCTACTTCCAAGGGCGCGTTTCAGCAGTCCAAAGCCGTAATAATCCATGGGGGATGCATTTGGAGATTTCACGGGTATGTCTTCAAACGGAGTTGAATGTATGCCCGTCTCCTGTTCCAGTGGGCGTATGACTCGCAGCTTTATCCTGATGCATCCATACAAGGTTTCGGAAGCTTAACCAGTCGGAGATTTTTGTGGATTATATTGCATACCGTTGACTGATACACCTACCTTGTTTGCGACAGCCCTTTGAGTTTTGGAATTTTCTGCTCAAAAGAAGTTTCTTGTAACAGGGCAATGATGTTGAAAAAATCCTTAAGAGCCTTTGTCCTCGTTGTAAAAAAAATTGTAGATGCTTGAAGAAATGTCCAAGACTAACTTGTGCTGCATTGCCTTGTCTACATTTTTTTTTTGTAACGAGGAGATTGGCGCTTAAGGATATTTTAAATGTGAAATTTCTTAATTTTTGTCAACCTTATTTACTTCAATGTATTAATTATCATTAAAATATTTAGTGTATCTAAATGTATATATTTAAATGTTGCATTCTGATGGCTTTTGTCACTTATTTTGCTTATCGCTTTGTCAATAAAAACAAACTAAAGTAGGTCAAATTAATTTTGTTGTAGGTCAAAACAGCATCAATCGTGGACTCCAGATGATTGGAAGAAAGTAATTTTCTCCGACGAAAGTAGAATTTACCTCGGTTATGACGATGATGGAGAAAAGAAGTTCGTTTGGAGACGAGTCAATGAAAAATTCGACGAGGACTATTTGCTGAATAAAACAAAGTCTCCAGTTGGTCTAGTAATTTGGGGATGCATACCACTGATAGTGTTGGCTACATATGTGTGTTAGATGCTTAAATAGCTAGTTTAGGTTGTTGTCTACTTCCCACCTTCGAAGATAATTTTGGTCAGGATGATGTCTTTCAAGACGAGAACGCTTCTTGCTATCGAGCAAAGAAAGTAAAAGAATGGTTGAACTCGCATGATGCCAAAAAGGCGAACTGTCCAGACTTAGGTCCGACTGAAAATTTGTGGAACATTAGTTAAAATTAATAATCCAAGAAATAAACCAGAATTGTGACACTGTATCAAATATGTTGGAAAAAATATTGATCCTGTATATTGTAGAAAATTTTATGAATCCATGCCTGAACGAATTCGTTTTAAAAGAGGACCAACAAAATATTAAAATAACATATTAAAAAGAGTAAATACCTTATTGACTGTGGATGTGAAGACTATCAATAGGAGACAAAAAGAAGGCCGCGTAGCGGTTCATGTTCATTAAATTTCTTTGTGGAAAAGCGGTTGGTTTATGTCTCCTATTGATATTGAAATAACATCTCAAAATAACATTGAAATAAAACCTGAAATAACTTTTCTCTCTGAGTGAATACTGTCAAATACTTATTTCTATGGAGGGGGTTCAGGAAGTATTTTTTAAAGCAAAAATGCCTCAACGTGGCTATAGAGATCATGTTTGTATAATAATAAAAAAATCTTGTAAACATTCCAAGGAGGAGCTTTAGCAGTGAAACAGAAATACATTTATACATTTATTAAAAATAAATTACCCTACCCCCCCCCCCG
>JAHWFO010070150.1:0-21631 GCA_023313115.1 Rhysida immarginata | reverse complement strand
AGTAGGAAAAGGCAAGTCATCTGTTTTTACCCCTTATTCTGCACTTTTTACCTCTCTCCCAGTTTTTTTTAATCAATAAATTGATTTTCTCGAACGTAATATGTAAAAAATGTAAAAAAACCTCGTATCTTCTTTCCTTTCTCACCATTTCCGAACGTATGATATATCACATGCCATATGTTGTCATAGTTCTAAGGGAAGAGAAAACAGCAGTGGCGCCATTATGTGGTGAAACGCAGAAAACTATAGAGTTTCTCTAATTTCCTTTCTATGATTATGATAATAGTAAGCACGTAAATACCCGTAAGTCCATAACGAATCACTTCAAGACATATATTTATCAAACAGGTGGTGGCCTTACAGTATAACAGAGGGACATCAGGAGTTCCAACTAGTTTCGCCATTTAGTCCCGGCTTTGTCAACATAGCGAAACTTATTGGAATTCCTGATGTCCCTCTGTTATACTGTAAGGCCACCACCTGTTTGGTTAATAGGAACAGTATTATGATCCATCCTTCCACATATATTTATATAATATTTTCTTTAGTTGTAGGTTAAAAAACGACTAATTATAGGCAGCTTACAATTTTTATTACACAGAGAAAAAATATTAATAATTTTGAGTATATTTACTTATTGTTTGAAATCCCTAAATAATAGTTATTAAATAAAAATAAAAAATAAAATAATAATTAACAAATAACAAAATAATTAATAAATAATAAGTAAAATCAAAATAAAACTATAAAATCAAATAAAAAGCTGACGTTTCGGATAGAGACTATCCTTTATCAAAGCAAAAAGGATAATTCTCCAAAGGCAACTAGAATATCAGAGAATTATCCTGAAGTTATGAAAAAAATACTAAAGGACGCCTTTAGTTGGCATAGGGAGCAGTAAGACGGCATTGGCTGAAAAAGCAGAAGAGAAATTTGAAGACGTGTTGGGATAGGCCAGGAAGGAGGACAAATAGGAGGTAATAAGAGGGCGACTAAAAAAAATGCAATAGGATAACACATACAAAATTAAAATTATAAAAAAGTTTAGGAATGATAGGGTGTCTAGCAAAACGGTTTCGTAAAATTGTTTGAAATCCCTAATAAGAAATAAAATATTTTCAACAAAATTTTAAACTGGATCATTAAGTCTAAATGTACCTCTTCAGAACATCGAATTCACTTTTTTTTGGAAAGGAAACATAACATTGGATTCATTATTTTGATATTTAATTCTTAAATTTAAAAGTTTTTGCCATCTTTCTTTATAAGGGTCGATATTGCTAAGTGCAGAATACATGTTAAACGGAGTATTGCAATATAATATTACCTGCCCGCATATTTCGTTTTAACCATTATCAAGGAAGAAATGATAAAATTAGCAAAATAAAAGGATATACATGTATAGCAAAATGAGACTCTAATTGGTGCATTTACAAATATGCGCCAGAAATCGAATTGGAACAGGCATTGGAAGATTGGTAGATTATTGACAACATCTATGAGGGAGGAGAATCGGAAAGTAACGGGAAATTACATTTCATAAATTAATTTCAAACATTCAGAACAAATGTAAGTAGAAATAAATAACTCTTTCGCCACAAGAAATAGGAAAAATACAACCTGTAAGATCTTTGTCATAGTTCTAAGGACCAAATGACTGCCACACCCGCAAATCCGATCCCACTGGAAGAATTGGGCCTAAATTTCATAGTAATGTAGATCTTGCCTAGAGGAATCCGGATACTGGATTTTAAGCCTTTATGTACCTACATACCACATAGATATGTTGCCCTCTCTGAGTGGGGGGGGGTGCATTTGACCGACCCCCGTATACGAATCAAAACCAAACTAAATAGTGCAGATGGACATGCTCATAGTAAGCTACATTCCGAATTTCACCCTTCTACCTCAAAATATGTGTAAATTATGAAGGAGACGGACTGACATTATAAAACCAAAAAGTAGCTCCATTCTTATTCTACTTACGAGGGTCAGTCAAATGAAAACCGGAAATATTTTTTTTGCATCTCCTTTATTACAGACAGAGTTTGTACACTATTTTTCACTGTAGTCCCCATCTTTTCGATGCATTCCGCCATCGAGTCGGGAAGGCTTGGTTACATCGGGGAAAAAAAATCTTTATAGAACGGAGATCTTGCTTATAGGAATCTGCACACCGAATTTCACTCCTTTATATGCATAAATACACCTAGACCCTTTGATCCCCTCTAATTTTCACCCCCAAAACTCCGATCTTAGTGGGCTAATCAAAACCAAGCTAAATAGTGAAGGTGCACATGCCCATAGTAAGCTACATTCCGAATTTCAACCTTCTACCTCAAAAACTTTAGAAATGATGAAGAGTGATTCAAATCGTGTAAAACAAAACCAATAAGTAGCTCCATTTTTCCGCTACTTAATTATAATGTAGATTATGAGCAATCGTGCGTCGACAAAGCGATTTCACGTGCGCGCGCCGATGTCAATAATGCTTAAAAGAAGACCAGAAAGTAACAATATATTCCTTCTTCACAAATCGATTGTTTTATGACATGCCAGTATTTTTGAATTCTTTACACTCACTGTTTTAGCACGTGAATTAGACTTGAAGGGTTCCACGAAAAATTCTGAAAAGTTTTTAAAAAAGTTAATCCGTTTTTAAGTTATCGTTCAATCGGCGGACGGCTGGATAAACGTACAGACCAAGGGCGCATTCTTATAAGTAGCTTTTATGCAAAAGCTCCTAATAAAGGAGTTGCTTTGTTGAAGCAAAAATACAATTTGATGCACCACGAAAAAACTTGTATCTTATTACATTATCAAATTCACTATTAATAAATAATTTTTCGGGACAGGAGGAACAATTATTAGGAGCTTTAGCATAAAAGCTACTTATAAGAATGTGCCATTGGTCTGTACGTTTGCACGATAACTTGAACACGGATTAACTTTTTCAAATTCTGTTTTCAGAAATATGACTACCAAAGTCTTAGCTCGGCCGTATCAACTTTTCAGAATTTTTCGTTGACCCTTTCAAGTCGAATTCACGTGCTAAAACAGTGAGTGTAAAGAATTCAAAGATAAAGGCATGCCATATAACAATCGGTTTATCAAGAAGGATTACATTGCTACTTTCTGTTCATCTTTTAAGCAGTACGGACATCGGCGCGCGCACGTGAAATCGCTTTGTCGACGCACGATTGCTCAAGTACTCATAATCTAGATTATTAAGTAGCGGAAGAATGGAACTACTTATTGGTTTTATAATATCTTAACTGTGTATCCCTTCATAATTTCTACAATTTTTGAGGTAGAAGGTTGAAATTCGGAATGGGCATATCCATATGCAGTATTTAGTTTGGTTTTCATTGGTGCACTGGGGTCGGAATTACGGCGATGGGCTTCAGAGAGGACAACATATCTATGTGCTATATAGGTATGTAAAGGCGTGAAATTCAGTATCTAGATTCCTCTAGGCAACATGTACATTACTATGAAGTTTGGGCCCAGGTGTTCCATTGGGGTCGGATTTGCGGGGGTGGTAGTCACGTAGTCTTTAGAACTATGCCAACATATGGCTTGTGATATATCATATGTTCGGAAATGATGAGAAAGGAAAGAAAATACGAGTTTTTTTTTACATTTTCTACATATTATGTTCGAGAAAATTAATTTTTGATTAAAAAACTTGGGGAAGAGGTAAAAAGTGCAGATAAAGGGGTAAAAATAGATGACTTCAGGATCTGCTACTTGCCTTACCCTACTCGGCGGGAGGGGGAGGGGGGGGGATTAATGCTTTTTAATAAAAGTAGAAATGTATTTCTCCTCCATTGCTAAAGCTCCTCCTTGGAATATTTACAAGATTTTATTATTTTTTCGAAATTTCATGTAGACAGTGATCTTCCTCTTGCTTTGAAGGTCAAGTGAGCACAATTTCTTGAAGATCGGAATAAAACTGTAGATTTGTATAAGAAAGAAACATATATTTATTAGAAGAGCGTAGGAGACTCCCAAACAATGGAACAGGACGAAGCGGTGTATAAAAGGGATGTATTGGATTACAAGTTGCAGTCAGCAGCAGATGTGGACTGAATGTGGGTAAATCCAAGGATTTGACTAACTTTAAACGAGGCATGATCGTTTCAGCTCGACGGGTGCAGATGAGCATTTTGCAAACCGCGAACCTCCTCGGGTTTTCCCGTCCAACAGTGTCAAGGGTATTCCGTGAATGGAAATTATGCCAAAAAACAACCTCCAAAAACACAACTCCGGAGGAAACAGGGCCGTGGATGAACGAGGCCAAGGGCGACAGGCACGAATCATCCACAGCAACAGGACGGGAACAGCCCAACAAATTGCAGCACAGTTCAATGAGGGAGCATCCCAACCCATTTCGGAGTACACGGTGCGGCGCACCTTGCACCGAGCTGGGTTTATCAACAGGCGGCCAGTACGGGTACCGTCGCTGTCCCCACAAAATAGGAAAGCGCGCCTGCTATGGGCACACAGGCATCTCCACGGGTCTCTATATAGGTGGAAGAAGGTCACCTGGTACGACGAATCGCGGTTCCTACTTCATCATGCGTACGGCAATCTGCGCTTCTGGCGCAGACAGCAGAGACCTTGTACCCATCATGTCAGCAGACAACCGTACAGGCGGGTGGAGGAGGAGTGCTGGTCTGAGATGTCTTCTCTTGGGACACACCGGGTCCTCTGATATCCGTATCTACATCCCTGAATGCGACACAGAACCTGAACATTGTTGCCGATCAGGTGCACCAGTTCATGATGACTGTTCCCTGGTGGTGACGGACAGTTTCAGCAGGACAATGCTCCCTGTCACTGTGCTCGAATGGTCTTGGACTGGTTCGAGGAACATGACGCGGACTTCCACCTGCTTCAGTGGTCAGCTCGGTCGCCCGATCTCAACCCGATCGAGCATTTACGGGATGAAGTAGAGAGAACCATCCGACGCCTTCCTACACTACTGTCCAACCTGCACTAATTAGGCGCAATACGCTATTAGCGGGGTGTCTCTAATAAATTGGTCGTTCAGCGTACACACTTTTGTTAAACTTCATCACTAAAATGATAAGTGTGATGGAATATGCGATTCTAAGCCAAAAAGTTCATATGAATATGGGACCGAATTTGAACGATAACTGAGATATGAATATATGAGAATAAAAATGCCGCCACTAAGATCAACAAGTTAATCTAGGATGATGAAACTTGGAAGCATAATAGCGTACAAAAAGCTCATGTGAGTACTAACCACCACGTGTTACGATTTTGACTACGTAACTCGGAAACAACTCATTGGAATTCGATCAAATTTTAACGGTAGACACAAATTTATGTACCCTATTATTCTACCAAGTTTTATCATCCTAGATATTGTAGAAAATGAGTTATTAACTTGTTGATCTTAGTGGCAGCATTTTTATTTCTGTTCAATCTCAGTTATCGTTCAAATTCGGACCCATTTTCATATGAACTTTTTTTTCTTAGAATCACATATTCCATCACCCCTATTATTTTGGTGATGAAATTTAACAACACCCTGTATTATTCATTCATTTTCCATCAGATCAAGGTGAATCACTTTCTGGTCGTTATTTATTTAGATCTCATTAATTAGGCAGTTACAATTATTTTTTCCTCGCACGCAAATTTAATCCGAGATTACTTTTTTCTACCATTTTTCTGAAAAGAAAAACTCGGGATGTATTCAGGTAGATATAGTATTTCTACTAATAATCAAATACTTGTATACAAGTTAATTTGAATTAGGGGGTGGGGTAACTGCCATCTATTGGCTACGTCCATGCAATCAATTAATGGAAGAACTAAGAAGTGATTCATGAGACCATAGCTATTTTGGAGAAAGCAATAATTAGAAACTATACAGAACCGAAAATCTCAAGGAAAAAATACTCATTGTTAAAATCCAAGATGGAAACAATGAAGGTTATATTATTGCTCGGCCTATGATGATCAGGTGACGTTGCTGTGCCGTGGCCTGTGTTTTTCGTCAGCTACGTGGCCTTATCAAAGTCCTGCATTATAAAAAATTACTTCATATTTAATGGGGAATCTTATTCCATTTGTAAGTTGTTCTAATGGATTGCAAATTACTGCAATTATCTCAGAAGCCTTCCTCGGATTTCTAATTAAAAAATGTGTCCAACAAATGTGGTTATAACAAGCTATACTTATATACATTATACTCTCATCGCGTTCAATAAAAGCGTCATTTGTGCTGCCGATATTTTTATAACCTTTAATGAGTTCCACGGCAGCATATGCTACGCTACGAACGAAGAACTCGAAAACATGAACAGTTATATGGAATGTGACCATTATCAAGAATTTGGCCAAAAAATGATAGGGCATCCGGATTAAACCGCTTTGTATCTACACTCATTTTTCTTCGCTGCGGCAGGATAAAAACGGCCGTGAAAGGGTGCTACCATTTCGCTCCCATTAAATACAGGGTGTTTCATAATTGGTGTCCCGTCTTTAGGTCCAAATAACGACTCAAGGGGAACAGATTGGGGGAAAATGAATATTGATTATATGGTTTTAATGTCCCTTAATTCAGAATAAAAACATTTCGTGTCCCTGGGGACGAAGGGGTAAATTTTGAAAATTTTAATATTGTAGGGGTAGGGGTTAGACCCATGTGTTATTTAGAAAGTTGTAGAGCATCATGTAAAATGTGTGGGTTTAGCAAAAAAAACGGTGAAAAAATCTCATGCCCTGCCCTCTTTATCGAGTGGGTAAAGTGAAAGGTATGGCTAGCCGATGTGGACAAAAACCATACTTATTAGAAAACAGTAGGGCCTACATGTGGAAAATTAATGAGAATGAATGAGTCGTTATCCTGAAAAGCTAATAAACTCGACCGGGCTTTTCCCCCCAGGAAAAACATTATGAAATTTGAAAACTGTACATGGGAAATGGGAAATGTAAAAATTGTAAAATGTGAAATGAAAAACGGACGTAGAGGTGTTCATACGGAGAAGCATTCCTCAGTTTATAGTCTTTGTAAACGTCATTGGGAAATTGTAAAATGAAAAACGAAAGTTTGGCCCATCTATCTTGATGGGAAATCAAATAAAAAAAATGTAAACAAAATGTTCAATATGGCCGCCATCGACCACAATGCATGTCTGTAGATGCTGCATATGCTTATCTCTGCATACACGCAACATTGCAGGGGTAACAGAGCGGACTGCGCGAATGATTCGGTTTTGCAAATCCACCAGTTCTGGAGGTGGAGTGGCGTAAACCTGAGCCTTCAAGTAGCCCCACAGGAAAAAATCTAGGGGTGTCAAATCTGGTGACCGTGGTGGCCATGCTATTGGACCATTGGTCTCGGAATCGTCCCAAAAGTCCCCAAGACCGTGTGCGACCGCACATGACCATTTCACGTGACCTGGTAATCTCCCGGACGCCGCGCGGTTAATTTTCAGATACGCCCTAACTATACATAAAAATTGTTATTGATATAACTAAGTGATCGGAAATATGAAATAAAATTTAAAAAACTTAAAAATCGAGATCTTATTTCTGATTAAAAACTAATTTTCATTCTCTTATATGTACTACATTCCAATCTACTGTAAATTCCAAAGCTAGATGCAAAATAAATAATGAAAAGAATAATAAAAAGCTAAAGCAATTGCATTAAATATAATTGGACATGTTGGCTGACGGAAACAACCAAAATACGTGCTTAAATATCGTTATATCAAGTCAATTAATTGGAGCTGACTTAAGCGACCTTATGAGATCCATGAGTATTGAACTTGTTTTTTTGTGCATCATGAAATGGTGAAACCTACTTGACTACAATGCCTGTGTGTTTTAGTGTTAGCAGGATTCCAAACTTGCGAAAAGGAAGCCTGCTCTAACAAACGAGCTGACACGCGAATTCATGGAAACTATACGTAACATTGTATCATCTTGGCGGTTCACTGTCCCCGATAGCTCAATTAGGTCTTTTCAGCAGAAGGGAAGGGCAAAGCGCGCACGCTCCAACATTGCTTCCAACAGGCAGAACAACTTCCGGCAAGCTGATCTGTCACAAGTCACCTGCGTTTTTCAGCTACAGCGGATGGTGAGTACATATTCGAAATTCTCGATTCCTGCTGCGTGGATGAAAAAATACTGCATTATAGTATTTCTTCATCCGTGGTTATAGACTGCTCGTTAAAGCTGATTTACATGCACGCATAATCATATATTTCTTCAGCCTGATGAAACGCTGCATCCCTACTATGGAGGCTTACATACACCTATACGTTCCTTCTGATCATAGCCTATAAGGATTAATCGTTGAAAGGTTACCTAGATAATAATTAAAAGGCTACCTACATAATTACTAATAATAATAATAATAATAATAATAATAATAATAATAATAATAATAATAATGTAGCAACAAACAGGGGAAAACCCCTCCAGAAAAAAACGGAGGAAAAAGCCCCGTGTTGTCACCAACAGGCTGAAGCCCAAAACTGGGTTACTAGATACACTATCAAATACAAAAAAAGGAGCAAGGGTTGAAAGGCTCTCGATCATGGCATCTTGTTTAGCGAAGCATCAGCGACGATGTTTCTTTGAGCCTTTTTAGTGGAGCTTTTTAGTCATCTAGAAAAAAATATATCACTAAACTGTCCATGTGTACTGATGTAAAGTCTTGAGCTGACTTGATTTTGACTGAACCGACAATTTCTAAAGCTGATTGAAATTCATAAATACATGTATGTGTTTCCACGGGGTCGCCGCGGGGGGGGGGAGTGCTGTTTTCTGCAAAGAAAACAGTAAATAAAATAAATCCTCGGTGTCTGTTGTTTAATAAATGATTCCTTTCTTTTAATTTTCATGGGTATATTTCTTCTTGCAGAAATTAGGATTATATTAATATTAACCATTATTTCGTAAATACATAAAATTAAAATGAACAAGATAATTAAATCAATGTGACAACATGGTTATTTCAAAACAATAAATTCCTTATATACGGTACAAAAAAATTACATAAAAATTACGATGTATAACAAACATGTTATGTAATTTTTATTGTATGTATGGAATTTTGGTTTATAATTTATTTTGTTAAGGTCCGAAGCCGGTTTCTGCTGTGGTTTAGCTTGCTTTTGGTGTAGGATGATTTGTTCATTCGCCTGGGGCTTTAACAGTATTATGATCCACCCGTCTACCGGTTTAACAATTTCTCCGAACCATCAGAAGCAACGACTTCTTCATGTATCTTCAATACATCAGCTATTTTCAATCGTTTAAGGTCATTTAAGCTGTACACGATGCTACACGACCCACCGTTTACACGCGGCTGGCTGGGAGAAGCAGCAGAGAAGCTGGGATGGCTCCAACCTGAAACGCTTCTGCCTGTCGGAAGTAAAAACAGCGCACGCGCAAGCCACGCCCCCAATAAAACTGTAAATGGCTAATTGGTTAGACAGTTAAGGTCGCGATCCATAGTTCGACTCCAGCTGGCGGAATTTTTCATTCCCTTGTCTACACTGTAATTACTTGATAACTGTTGCAAAGTGAGCAAAGGAGCCGGAAACTGTGGACAAAGATCAACAAAACAACGGAAACCACTGATCCACGTACAAATAAACAAATCTTTGTGGATCAGTGGTTTCCGTTGTGTTTTCTTTAACTGCTGTAAATTTTAAAAACTGCTGCAGCCAACAAAAAGAAAGTCATGGGTAGTAAAATTGTTCGTTACTTTCTGATGGCCTGTATTATTCAAATGTATCTCCTAAATCATAACGGAACGGAACCAGTTTTCAATTACCAGTTTGATCCGCATTCAATTAAAAAAAACATTAAAACAACCGCCTCATAATCAGATGAACAGATCACTCAAAAATGAAATGGAAGCATGCCTACATGCAAACTTTCTCACATACACATGCAGTTTTGCATATTTTGTAAAAGTTTTCACAAGGGTGCCATTTTCCTGTTCAATTGGCATAAAAAGCCACATTCACACATGTGCAATTTCTTATACATTACGATGACTGAGTACAGACTTAAGGAATTGACTGACATGGCCATGTGCTATGGCGCTGCTGAGGAGAATGCTGCTACTGAAACTCGGCTTTATCAGGAGAGATATACAAACATGTAAAAATTGAAAGAAATAAAATTTCACGAGTTTGCCATTGAAAGAAATAACATGGAGAAATGTGTGACGGTATGTCCAGATGATAATGACGGACACTTCCAACACTTGCTGTGAGTTACCACATTTTTTCAAACATCTAGGTATGTCCGTAGCAAAATTTATTAAATATTCAATAATAATAACCAAAAATAATATCTCGATTTTTCATTTTTAATATTTTATTTCGTATTTCCGAGCACTTACTTGTGACCAATTATTTTATTCGTATTTGAGAGCATGTAACCCCTAAATCCATTCGATCCCCAAATGATACTTACAGGTTTTGCTGAGTACCAGGAGGGAATATCTTCGTGAAAAAATAAACTTTTTATGTAGTACCCCTTTAGAGATATTTGACTTTTGGGAAATATAAAAAAATTTCCCAACTTAGAGCCTAAATTAAGGAGATAGGGTACGCAACACAAATTTTATTTTACCACATTCGAATCCAACCCTGTCCATAGTTTTCAAAAAAATCTAACAACTTGTCCCCCCCCCACCCGCGTCACCTTAATCGGTCATCAAAAATGACGGTTTTGCTCGCCAGTACTGCTAATTTCTAGGTTGACTAACTCCATAATGGAAAAAGATTTTCAGACATACCTACACATTTTCTAAAAGTCGGTAATGTCCTTTTGTTGATAATGAAAACCACTAGCTTCTACCTTTAAAGTGAGTGAAATAGTAGTCATTCTTCCAAACCCTTGCAAGGCCGTTTTTGACCCTGCCGAAGAAAATTGAGCCTAGATCCAAAGCGGATTAAGATAAAAAATAAAATATTGTTTTGTATACTTCTCAAAGATAGGGTTAATCATTGTGTAAAAATAAAAAAAATTTGAAATGAAATACCCAATTATGTCGATTTCTAATGGAATGACCCCGTATTAAATTTCATACTTTTTTCAGCACACGACGTAGTAGCTATTTCATCTTGCAGCTTGACATAGTTATTTCAGAATTATCAACCTCAATTCTGATAGGCCTAATATATGATGATGACATGATAATATTACATATTTCTCTTGTAAGTGATATTACTCACCGTTAAGTATTCTTTTGAGATTCGCCTTTCTGTTCCTCCATCTTTTATGATTCCGTTGTAATTTTCGTCCTAGGAATGAAATAAGAACTATTGTATTGAGAGTTGAATAATTAGCAGTAAAGGCTCAAAATATATTTTCACACATTTGAACTTCAAAGGTTTTTATGTTATCGATAAGCACAACAGAATTTTAAGGGAATAGAAAACGTTTGCGATAGGAATGCTTAAGTTTGAATTTGAAAAATTCTTCCAAAGTATTTTTTATCAGAACGTAATTCTGCATAGATGAAAAAAATTCTATAATCTTTAAATCTCGTTTGTTTGTCTTAAATTATTTGATTTCTTAAAAGAATGTTGAAAGATATCGCAAGATACTACTGCTTTGTTAAATATCTATTGTGAAAGAAAAGCAAT
Source organism: Rhysida immarginata (assembly GCA_023313115.1). Taxonomy (NCBI): domain Eukaryota; kingdom Metazoa; phylum Arthropoda; class Chilopoda; order Scolopendromorpha; family Scolopendridae; genus Rhysida; species Rhysida immarginata. The sequence continues at coordinate 9,971 of JAHWFO010070150.1, read as the reverse complement.
TCGCTTATTAAAATGGACGGGAAGAACATGAACTTGAATCCAAATTTAATCATTTTCAGATTTCCGCATTTCACAGCGTGATCATGGCAAGATGATATAAGAATGTCTCATATCGTCTTCTGCATTTTCCTATCAATTTTTGAAATCTATATATAAATACAGCCACACATTTTTGTTATGCACTTTTACCTATGTTAACGTGGACGAATACGCATGAAACTTATATGGTTAGAAAGTTCATGTGCTCTAGATGTGCACAATATATTTTGTTTGCGTATTTGTTCACGTTAACACAGGTAAAAAGCGTTTCCAAAAAGGTAGCATTAAGGAACAGGTTGTGCACCATATTTGAACGCATGTAGCATTGCCTTTTTTATTGTTCCTTTTTAAATAATAAATATCAAATTAACTCAAATCATTGTTGATGTTCATTTGAAAGAATTTTAATTATTATGTTGTTGATGTTCATTTGAAAGTATTAGAAAACCGTATAACAAATACTCTGCAGCTTTTGAAAGTCTACGACCTGATTTCAGAACCTAAAGGTCCCCAAGTATAATATACGTAGCACCTTTAATGTACCTATAGAAGGAACTGCTTAAAAATTGTTATTAACCAACTATTCAAAATATTTCTATAATTAGTTAGGTAAACTATTTTAAGGTTATTAGATAAAAATAAAATAAGTACCAATTTTGAAGCTTTTGATTTTTATTTATTTTTAAAAAATTTTGATAACACTCTTTCTTTAGTAACAAAAAAGTTATCGATTTTTGGTCCGAAACAGACCTTAATTTTCCACTGTGGGACGGGGGGAGAGACGCAGAGATAGGGAGGGACAATTTAGTTTAAATATAAATATTATATTTAGATAATAATTCGATAGATATATTAAAACATACCTTTAGATTGTTTTAAATATTATTCCGAGAAATTTTCAAAGTTATCATTGCGGTGAAATGAATCGGGATATTTATTGTGTTATCTATTTTTCGTTCTTCAAAGTTTACTAATAAGCAAGATTGAGGCTAGAACAATTACACATATATTTTTTTTTCTCAGAAATGTGATCGAATTTCGATCATTGGGGGATCCTAGTTATATAATAAACTTATTAACGAAAAATATGAAGATGGATGACGGGGCCACGATTCCCCTTCCTTTTTATTCATATTTAAAGATATCGTCTATGATATCATTATTTCAGCGTATACAATTTACATCTAGTTGGGCGGGTAAGCTCAAGATTCCCTAGCTCTCTTTATGTTTTTGATGATGTTTAATACTATACGCTAAGATAGAGCCATCGCGTGCAAGTATACAGATTGTACATTGCACGAAGGCGGCTCATCAAGGGGAGCTCTATGTGGCCAAGATAATTAATTGTTTTTCTATCAATTATTGGAATTATATAATAAACCCATTAACGAAGAATAAGAGGATGGATGACAGGCCACAATTCGCCTTCCTTTTTATTCGTCTATGATATCATTACTTCAGCCGTATAGGTCTTCTATTTAACAAATTTTAACAAGCTTTTTAGCAAATTATTAACGCATTTAATGAATTAATGTACTATTATAGTTGAAAATTAATCATTTTCCAAATGCACTCCCTGAATAAATGGAGCAAAGAAAGGCTATCCAGCATAACACGATTCAAACGAAAAATTGGTTTAAAAAAATCAGGCAACCAAAAACTGATGTAGCCCACTGTTTGCAATAAAGATAATTTCAGTAATATAAATTATTAATTATTTTATTAGTTGAATCCATTCTTTAGAACCGGCCAACCGTTTAACGAAGCAGGAAAATAAAAGAAGGAAAAATAACAATTACTCTTTTGAAACAATAAAGTCTTTTTAACAATTTCGCCATTTATGGCTTTTTATTTTTTTATAATTTCACTTTATTTAAATGATAATATCGTCATAAAGACCAAATTAAAAATGTGAAATCAGATTTATTCAGGAACTATATTGTGTCTCGTTTAAAACACGTTTCTGTGCTTTATAGATTCTATTCAGCTTGTTTTAATTGGCAGGAATGTCGAGGGATGGCTAATACTAAATTTAGAATCTCCTAACTTAATATTTAAGCGTCCATTTCACTTTTTATTATCCTATAAATATATAAAGCACAATTTATATGGTAAATGCTCGTTAACATAAAATGTATTTACACTACATATTAAAAAAAAAAAAAAGGATTTCTTTGAGAGACTACGCGTTTCCACGTTACACTATTTACACATTTTAATCATAAGTTATTGACCCCTTATTGAATGATAACTGCTTAGCAGTCGAATTACGTATTAGTTTTTGTTCATTTTTAAACTTGGGCTGCTTTAATTTTTATTGCGTTCTTCACACATTTCAAAAATTCGCAACTCGTTAAGTATAAGAAAGTTGAAATACATTGCAACTAGATTTTACCAAATTGGCTATTATTTGTTTTAACAAATGTTTTTTGTTTATAAATATTCTTTTCTGTAAATATTCTGTTTTTGGCAAGGAAAAAAATAGAACGTTGTAGATAAAATACCAATTTTTTTCTCTTGTCGTTTATAATAAATAAAATACTTTCTATCGAAACTACACGCAGTCATGATTTGTCATGATGCTGTCTAGGTCTCTTGTTTTAACTTTTTTATTTTACTTCTCTTGTTTTAGCTTTCCTTCCCCTCCCTTTCTTCGTGAATCTTGATAAAATTTCAACGGTATTAAATTGAAGGAGTCAATAAAGGAGTGCATACAGATTGTGAAAAGTTAAATAAAAAACAAATAGTAATCTTAACCTAATAATAACTGTTAATGCGTAAGTAGGTGAAATCTTTCATTGAAGAATGGAATTTAACATTTTAAATTATCGCATTCGAATAAATGAGACTATTGGATTTTGAAAGAAAGCACATTCTTATTTTATATATTACTAGTATTAAGCCCGTCATACGACGGTGCCACAACAGGCGAATCTGTAAATTCGATTTTAATTATAAAATTCTGTAATAATTGACAGGTCTGCCAATAGTAGATAAGTCGCTGTCAATATGAAAGCGAGATTGTCACAATAACTTAAAAATGTTTACATACTTAGGTTTCAAACCTGCTCACGGAGGCAACAATCGCGATTTTCCGCCATCAGGCGCATATCCTTAATGGTAATACTCAAGTGACTCGAACCCAGATGTTCTATGTAGTCTAGCCTCCTAATTCTAGGCTGACCCTTTGGTCTCTTATGTGACTACCGACTTGGAAAATAGCAACTGCCTAGGAATCCGTATAAGTTACGGCCATACCAACGCTCTCAATGTGGAAAAGTAGCGACTCAACATCTAAAGACTGGCTTATTGTGATGCTAAACACTGTCTAGTAGGGAGCACATGCCACACCTCTCAGGATCTCATTTCGGCACTGTTTCAGTCATTGCCCAAGACTCATGACCACAGACGAGAATGGAGACAAAGATAGAGTTGAAAACAGACAGCTTAGCTTTCTTTTCTAGGTCAAATTTGTTATCAGAGTTCGCGTCCGACACAGCTTACTGCACCGATCCGAGCATCCAATAAATAATATTGCTTGCTTTTGATTTTATTCGAAAGCTCGGCGTACGACGGTTACTGGAAACTAGAAGTTCGATTTTATTTATAAAACTTTCATCTATGACAGGATTGTGATAATTGGCAGAACTACGATATTTGACAGTATTGCTAATAGTAAAAAAAAAAAAAAAAGAAAAGGTCACTGTCAATATGAGACACAATATGCAACACAATGTGTGCTGTTATAATGTGGCAAAGTCACTACTGTCGATTTGACAGTTACATCCTACACAACAACAGATCTACAACGGTTGGATGTAAACTTTGCTCTTCAGTGAAAATGGCTCGTCGGGCTCTTTTTTTACCTCTCTCATTGCTCAATTTCCTCGGCAGGCCGTTTTGGGGGCATATTGCATTACCACTATTCGCTACTTTCAATGAATAGAGAGGGCGCTGTTTTTTTTTTTTTGAAAAAATGGCAACGAAAGTAGGATCCTTCCTTTTTTAAACTAAAAAATAAATGACTGTTTAGGATAAAAATTCGTTTTAATGTTATCATGATAAAAATTATGAGAGAATGTTATCTGGGATTGGTGTTCTGTGTTATAAAAGCCATGTTTAAACTACTGCGAATCCTACTTAGCTCAGTTCAAGTTATGCCACAAGGGCGGCGCCACTTAAACTAAAAGTAGCGAATACTAAATCACACACGTGTAATAAATTAATTATGATTTAATTCATTTATTTATTTATGTTACTGTGTTATTTTTAAAAGTAATGGATGTAGTTATTAAAGTTAAAACTATATAAAGTGTCAATATATTTCTGAACAGGTAGCCTACGAAAAAGATATGTTTTTTTAATCCAGTCCTTTTCGTCGGCTGCGATTTTTGGATTTTAACAACCAGAGTTTTTTTCATTTGTTAAACAATGAAGGTTGTATTGTTGCTCGGCACTATGGAAACGGGCGTGGAGTAGGAGGAGTTAGCATTTTATATAACAGGATAATCCAAATTAAAATTAGTTTATTTTTAATAGATTCTTTAAACTGTAAGTGGCAATACAGATTTAAATGTCGGCATACGATTTCTTGAAATTGCCGATTTCCATTATAAACGATTTAAATTGCATGAAGTAAATTCTATCAATTGTTATTAAAATCAAAATTTCAGAGGAACTGGAAAATAATTATTTCAATTCTACAATACCAGAGACTTTTAATATGCCATTAATTAAAATACGTTTTATTCTATCTCTGTAAATATGATCAGAGCGAAAAAATTCTAAATTTTAGAATTTGCCGAAATTGAAATATAACAAATAACTCGATATTTATTACAAGAGGATATAATGAGCTACTCAAGAGTAAATTAATGGCATAATAAATTATATAATATTTTTCATAAACTCTGGCCCTCTCCCCATTCTTTCTCAATGCTAGAGATATGCATAACGCCAATGCCAGAACTGGTGATTACATTCTCAGTCACTTTTCTCTCCAATCTTATAATTTTCTCAAGCATAACGCCATTCCGAAATATTTCATCAACTGTTCAATCTTATACATTGCATTTTGTATGTTTCGCTAACATTCTCGATTTATTTTATTATTCTCTTTCCAAGCATTCGAAATATTATGTAATAAATAAATTTAACAAATGTTACCATGGCTCTCTTAATAACGATGGAGATGCTCATTTTCAAACCAGTTCTGTTTTTTTTTTTAATTCTCTCTGTCTCTCTCTCTCTCTCTCTTTCTTATTCAGCTTTAATCTGTATCTTATTTCTCTGCTAACTTTTGTGTGATAAATACAACAAATAATAAATAAAACCGTGAAATACAGTATATTCAGTACTTTGTCAAAAGTATAAAAGAGCAATTTAACTTGTTAATGATGATAACCTATTTTCATTTAAAACTGTATTCTCTCCCTTAAGAAGTATGATGTAAGTAGCAATGTATTGAATTTCAGTACCGTAACAATGATTTTGTAATCTGTCTAGATTTTTCTCTTTTGTGGGCTTATTTAATGGCAGTGGAGTATGGGTAGAGCAATTAGAATCTTCCCTACCGTCCCATATTATACCTATGTGTATTAATTTTTAATATTAGCTAGATTAATTAATATTTTGCTGTATTTTAAGTGATAACGTTTTGGTATTTCTATATATATTTCTATATATATTTCTATATATATATATATTTATTTTTTAACCTTGCGTCATTATTCAGCAGCTGTAGTTCTGGCCGTAATTCATTGCAGAACCAAAAGAAGCTTTAGGTTCGCCATCCTTTTCTAATAACATCGAATTACAGAGAAGCAAAGCGTTTTCCTGGTTCGATAACTCATAAACAGTTAATTAAAAACATTTTCAAAATTTCATATAAAAGAGAAATAATAATCCTCAGAAATATGCGACCTAAATTTAGTTAAGTTTAATGACAGCGGTCGCAAAATAAAGCGCAATTAAAAGAAAAGGCAAAACAATAATATTATACAGCAAATGGGGCGTATTTGTAAAAATTAAAAGATGCATACCTGAATATTAAATGCGACGTTTTCAGTCATTGTTATCGCGTGTTCGATCCTCCAGATCGTTCTCTTGTGTTCTACAAATTCTATCCAGATAGACCAACACGTGCTCTCCCCATTCCAGATGACGTCACTTCTCCATTCATACGTTTGGCATTACGATTCGCCGGAGGGAATTTACAAATTACTTGCCGTGACTAATTTTTTCTTTTTTCTGTCTTTTTATTTTCCCTCCTCCCATTTTTAAGAAAAGAAATCAGCATATTTTTTCCCTGCATTAGTGAAGAATTAAAAAAAGAACGACGTGCTGCGCAAAATATTTTTTTTTTGCTCCTAACCTCGTATTTACAAGCAATAAAAATATCATTAGGCAAGCTCCGCGTGAGATATTTGTCCGTATCTAAGTAAGTAAATAAAAGACCTTAAATCATCAGAAATTGTTACTTTACTTTTTCGTTGACTTTTTTTCCTTCGTACATTATGTCTAAATAATAATAATAATAATAATAATAATAATAATAATAATAATAATAATAATAAAAACAGGTGCCCTATGACCATTCTAAAGTGACAAAATGTTTTTTTTTCCTCCTAATTTATTATTGTTTGCAGAATTAGACTGGTGTAAGAAAATCAAAAGTAAATAAACAAAAGTCAACTGCTCTAATGTTTGGGTTTTTCCAGATTTTGCCTTCTCAGAATGTAAAAGTATACTTAATATATACTAAATGTATATTTAACAAAACCAGGCGGAAGTATACTTAATTCAAATTAGATAATAAAGTAGATTTTTTACTTAAAAAGTTACACTTTTTCCTAGCCTTTTCCGAAGTAACTTCAGTATCTTGTTATTAAGCTAACCCGTACAAAAAATAACTAATTATTTATTGATAATCACTAAATGATGATGAGAAGCATTGAATGATAACGGTTGAATTTTAAAAAATTTTTTTTTCGCTATTCGATGGAGACTTTTTGTGAATCTAATCGGCCTAAGTTTTATCATCGAACTCGGTAACGCTCACACGACTAAACGCATTAATTAGACGTCAATAAAAATTTCAAATGGCAACATATGGCATATATCATTCGATCAGTAATGAGTAGAAAGAACACAGTAAAATATTCTTTTGGAATTTAAAAATGCTACACGTTCGAGAAAATCGACTTTTTTGAGATTTTTCTCGTCATTAAAAACACATTCGTTCGATCCGATCAGCAAATACTGGTACTATATGGCAACAATTTGAATCTCCTGTCGCTTACGGTTGCCATAGAAGAAAGCAATGGGAAGAATACATGCGTAGATAGTTGAAGCGTTTATAAGGGTATGCATTAGTATCAACGAGATAGAATACATGTATATGCATCATTTCATTTTCCATTTTGCTCGCGCTAAGGAAGATACGCATGTGCGATGCACGTGAAATGTGATTGCGAAAGGGTTGCAGATGAAGGAATAACTCGATATAATTGGACGGATAAGGCGAAATGAAGAAAGAAGTCATTGTTGACGACAGCAAAAGAATAAGGCGAGATAATAGGATTAAAATCAAATTGAGAAGAACAATTGAATAAAAAAGAGGCGTGAAATAAATAGAAATAAAGATTGCGATGAAAGGGTAAAAGTATTCACAATTAATTATATGATATTTTCTTTTTCTGTCTGTCTGCACAGTATACGATTTCTTGTAAACGGTGTAACACTTTCAAATTCTGATTTTGTCAATCGATAAAAAAAAAATTCTTCTTGAGATAAATTGATATTAACGTCTTGAAATTGGTCTCACGGTAAAGTTAAATTTAAAATTCCATTAAAGTCTTTTAAGTGGCACATATGACATGATATATTGGAACGACGAGAAATAAAAGAATATAGAATTCCTTTCGATTTTTGAAATATCACATTTGAAAGATCGCATTTTTCGAATTTTTGCTCAAGAAACTTCAGTATCTCGTAATTAGTCTGACGTAACCAAATAACTTATTGATATTATCGATTATCATTTGAACGACGATGAGAAGCATTGACTGAAAATAGTTTAAGTTCTTCAAATTCTGTTTTCGTTATTCAATAGAGGCTCTTCCAGAGCTTAACTGATTAAAATTGGTCTTCGAAATTCGTTTAACAGCCATGTGATTTTATACACTCCATAAAAATTTGTCGATCGTTTGAAATAACATTCTTTTCGATTTTTACAGGGTATTTCATTTAAAGCGGATTAATAGCCAACTTCTAAAATATAAATCTGACAGACTACTTTCAATGGAAGAATTATTGTATTTTTATGTGAGGGTTTTTTTTAATGTATATACTATTTCCAAAAAAAAACAAAAAAAAACAAAAAACCAATCGTCTAGCCAGAAAATAAAAACGAGTCTGGATATAATACAAAATACAGGGTGAACAAAATACAGTCGCTAAACACTTAAAATTCCAGTGGCCACTCCTTTATATTCTTCATAACAATTCCATAGCAAATAAATTGGTATGGCGGAATGGTACATTCGCACAAGCCTACCACGAGATAATGATACGGAATCATAAAGAATTACGGGGCTGTGTTGGGAGTTTGTTAGAAATGGCAACAGACAAGAACAAATATTTCGCGCAAACATCAAATTTATAGTACCGCCACCCAATTTAATAGGTGATTCGATGGGTTTGAAATCTAAATTAAAATGTTTCTTCATAAAGCTAAGAGCGTATAAATTTAATGTAGCATCTACATTAATAATGCTAACTGTCATAATTGCAATATTAGTATCCACCTCCATGTTTTCACTGACTGGTCTAGTTTTTGGTAAAAATTTCATTACCAAACTGAACAACAATATTTCCATATCAGATATCGACACTTTAAGATGAATATACACTTAGTGGCCAGATTATTATGACCACCCCATCAGTATTTCTTTGGGCCACCTTCTGCCTTCAATACTGCGGCGATTCGCATTTACTCCATGAGATGTTGAAAGGTGATGCGAGGAATCTGACACCATGAAGCTATTGTCTTGTGCTTTCTGGCCAAATTCCGCTTCAAACCCCTTCAATTTCTATCAGTGAGCTTCGATTTTGGGCAATGTTGTACTTCGCAGATGATGTCTTTCCCTGCTTCGTGTACGCTGTCATAACAGTGTTTGCCTGATGAATAAGACTGTCCTTTTGTGTGAAATTTGTTGTTTTGGGAACACCTGTCTGATGGCTCTTTCAACTTTCTCCCACAAATGCTCAATTGAATTGAGATTTGGTCACTATGGGGGCTACCTAAGCCAGGTTCGTCGTCGTTCGTGACGATCGCAAAAATCTCGCCTTACTATCATTTTCAATTGTCGAATCAATATAGGGGTTAAAGCATACATTCAGTAGCAAAAAAAAAATTTTCAGCAAACAACGCACAGGAATTGTTTGTTCTTGAAACTATTACTGCAAAATACGAGTAGCGTAGCATGCCGCATTGTCACGTTGGAAGAAGCCATCTCCATTACGATACACCATCAACATGAATGCATGAACTTGATCAGCAAAGATACTTAGGTATGTTCTGATATAGAGACGTTTTTCTACACAAAGAAAGGACCCATATTATGCCAGAAAAATATGCCCCAAACCACGACTGCCCCCACGAGCTTGAACGATTGTACTGATGCATGTGGGTTCCATGCTTTCATGCAGTTTCCGTCAAATTCTCATTCTGTTATCTGCATGATGCAACTGAAAACGTGGTCCATCAGACCACATGACTTTATTTCGATGCTCAACTGTTCAATCCTTGTGTTGCTGCGCGAATTGGAGACGTTTTATCTTGTTAACTGCAGATAGCGAAGGTGTTCGAACTGGCCTTCGGCTCCCATATTCCATATTATGCAGTGTATGGCAAACAGTACGTTCAGAGA
>JAHWFO010070148.1:511358-525595 GCA_023313115.1 Rhysida immarginata | reverse complement strand
GAGAGGAAGTTGATACTGGTGTCCGATCCAAAAATAAAAGTTTGGAGAAAGCCCCTTATCGTTTTGTTTATTTTTGAGAGCAACTTAAATTCAACTCATTCTATCGACGATATCTTTCTGAATTTTCAAGACATTTGCTTGGGGTTTTTATAAGAGTAGCTCTATACATATGGCTAATAAATTATGCAAAAGACAATTTGGTAACGCATGCGCAGTTAAAGATTATTTAGTAAAAATGCTCATATTTCATCAAATATTTAATATTTTTCTATTCTGATTGCAGGGTTTTGTCTGTACTGTAGTTTGCCAACTTTCCTGTAAATGGCATTGCATTGGGTTGAAAATCCTGCATGTTATAAACAAAAAACTTACAAAAACATTTCGACCTTTTTAAAGAAACCTTTATATCTCCATGAATATACGTGCTATTCTCATACAAATGAACACAGAAAAGTAAAACAAGCCTCTTAAGCATATGGTACAGCTACAATGCATTTCAAGCATTATTTTTTACAGGGTGATTTCAAACATTATTTTTTTGGTTCACATCTTTGCTGGTCCCCTATTTGCCTTCGGGCGAAAACCTTCGCTGAAATATATGAGGTGTAACATCCTTTTTACACCCCTGAAATTTCAGGATAATTCGTCAAGTATTTTTCTAGATATTCGACAAAACGTCTAAAATCGAAAGTGTCCAATTACTTTCTTCCAATCATTGTATTTTAATATGGTGGAAATCTGTGACATTCATGTTCGAGGGATTCCCTTGTGAGTTGGAAAAGAAGCCTGATGAACCTCTTTATTCATCCAGAAAGAAAGTCCCTACAAGGCAGGGACGAGATTCGGATTGTAGATTGACGAATAGTGAGCCCAATCAACAGGATCTAAAAGATCCAATAGTTGGCTTTGCTTATATCGTCGAGACAGACATCCAAGATATGACGGAGTCTTCGAAACCTGAGGGACCCCCTTCACGAGTGAGTGAACCAGAATATCGGATACCAGAGTATTTTCATGATTTTCCATCTTGGGCAGCATGTTCATCAGAAGTGTCTGGACATAGGTACCAATGTGGGACATTCCTAGATCATCGTAGATACAGGGGTTGTTGGCAACTCTTCTTACGGGTTGGGCAATGGTCTGAAGATCCTTCCACCTTAATTTGCAAATAGTAGCCCAAACAGGCTTACCGTGAAGCAAAATGGAACGTATCACTACCTTGTACAACATTAGTTTGTTATCCACTCCAAGAGCGCTATTTCGCCCCAGGAGTGCGATCAAGCTGAACTTCGCTTTCTTGTCCTTGTTGAGCGCATATTGAACATGGTCGTTTCATTTGAGCTTAGAGTCAATCATAACACTGAGGTACTTATAAATTTTTACCCACTCAAGCTTCCTGCTTGGAGGATTTTTGCATTTGCGTGTGATAGACATGAGTTTACATTTTTTGATATTCAGCTGTAATCGCCACTTAGTAAAGCAGCTCTCACACGGATTTAGAGCTTTCTGCAGTCGACTAATGACGTGGGCAGTTACGTGCCCAAGTCATGATCGCTCCGTCGTCCACAACCAAGTAGTCATTGTATTTTACAAACTTGGGAAAGACATGAATAAAGAAGTTGAACAAGGCTGGGTCCAAGACAGAGCCTCGACAATCGGCAATCGAACAGTGAAGTGAAAAGAAAGACGCGAGTGGTCCATGAGCCAAGCTCACTTTGCACGCTCGCCCAAAGAGTAAACCAGAGGAGGTACACTGAACTGGGAGAGAAGCCTGATGAACCTTTCTAGTCCTCCAAAGAAGAAGTCCCCAGGAGGGACGAGAGTCAGATTATAGATTGATGAATAGAGTCCCAAAAAATCAGCAGAATCTAAAAGAACCAATAGTTGGGGAAGACGGCCTTGTTAACATCATCAAAGCAGACTTCCAGGATATAGTGGGATCTTCGAAACCTGAGGGGATACTTAACAACGAGTGGATGGTCTAGAATACCAGAAACTAGAGTATTTTCATGATTCTCCATCTTGGGTAGCATGTTCTTCCTAAGTGTCTTTCAAAGGTGCCTATGTGGGTCATCCCCAAATCGTCATAGGTAGAGTTGTTATTGGCACTCTTCTGTCAAGTTGGCCAATGGATTGGAGAGCAACATTTTGGAAGGTCTGGAAAGCCCTACATTTGCAAATAAAGCCCAAGCAGGTATTCCATGGAGTAAAATAGTACGAAACACAACCATGTATATCAAGAGTTTGTTATCCACACCAAGAGCGCTGTTTCGCCCCAGAAATGCAATCAAACTGAACTTAGCTTTCTTTGATTTGTTGAGCACGTATTGTACTTGGTCGTTCCAGTTTAGTTTGGAGTCGATCATGATAACTATATATTTATAGCTATTTACCCAGTTAAGTTTCTTGCCAAATAAGAAGAGGGGCTTTGGAGGGTTTTTGCGTTAGCGAGTGATAAACATGACTTTGCACTTTTTGATATTCAGCTTTAATCGCCACTTAGTGAACCAGCTCTCGCACTGATGTAAAGCTTTTTGCAGTCGAGTGATGACATGTGATGGGCCCGTCGTCAGCAAACAAGTAAAGATTACACTTTGCATACTTGGGAAAGTCATGGATAAAGAAGTTGAATAAGGCTGGCCCCAAGACAGAGCCTTGGGGTACACCAGCATTAACATCGCAGGGTTCAGACAAGGAGTCCCCAACCTTAACACGAAAATTCCTCTTTGACAGGAAGGAGCGAACCAGAGCAATTAGATCTTCAGGGAACCCGTAAGTAACCATTTTGGAAATTAGTCCATCATGACAGACTTGGTCAAAGGCCTGTTGGACATTGAGGAAAACGAGACCACCGAACATAGAGAGGTTGAGAGGACCGTTTAAATCAGCAATGTCGAGCGTGCCACTAGCGGGTGAGAGATCACAGTAGTTTGTATCTACAAGAGGGCCAATAACGGTAGTGTCTATCTGATCTACCATGTACCTATAAAGTACCAAGCCACTTTGACTAGTGCATCTGGAGTTCCTGTGTGGGTGTTTCGCATTCAAATCGCCCGCCATAACGACTGAGGTGGGCCCAGACAGTAGTTCATCTAAGTGGCGAGGGTCTAACTTGTGCCTGAGTGGGTTGTACAGGGAAGTAAACTTGACCTCTCCAACATCATGCATCTTTAATGACTATGGAAACTGCTTCCATATTGACAAGGTTAGATGTGGCAATCTCTGTGTGATTAATACCTCTTTTAACAACAATAGCTACCCCTCCAGAGGCTGGATCTGAAGCTTTTTTAGGGGGCATATCTTTTCAGTAAACATAGTACACTGGTAGATTGAAAGCCTTACTCTGTTTGAGATGAGTTTCGCACAAGGCAACATCGACGTTTCAGCTTGTAAAGAAATCATAAAATTCAAAACGCTTGGGAGGGATTCCCCTTGCATTCCATATAGTGCAACGCAGCTTACCTTGATTTATAACTTTGTAGGGGTGTCTGTCCATGATTATATCCATCATCAGTTTGAGTGGTCTGCGGGAACACGTTGACACTATCCTTGAACATATTCATTAGGTTACCCAGATACCTTTGAATTTTAGCGAATTCGTCGTGGTCAGCGACTCCCTTACCAATAGAAGCAGAAGCAATGGATGCAAAAGTTCTTCCTTTTAACTTGTGGGTATTTGGGACACTTAGTATAACTCGATGTGTGCTGGCTTTCACATCAAATACATTTAGGAGGGCCTTTACCTTTTATATTGGTGCAGTCCCTTGACTGGTGGGCGCCCGCGCACTTGTTGCAGCGCGGCGAATCGGTGCAGCCGTTGGACACGTGCCCAAAACGTAAACAATTGTAACATTGTAAGGGCTTCTTGTTGCCTCTAACAATTCAACTGTTACAGCAAATGGACCAATGCGCTTTAAATTTAGCAAAGCTTTATTGTGCTCAATGCCAGGGCACGTAAGACGTAACATAGGGCAAATATCGCCCTGAAAAGGGCGCATCGTGAAATGAGAGCAATGAGATAATATCTGAAAAGAGAGTAGAGGTGATACCTTGAAGAACTAGTCCGTCCTCACTGAGCCACGGAAAAGAAGACAGAGTCTTGGGGAATATCAGCTTTTATATCACAGGGATCAGATAAGGAGTCACGAAAGGTCCTATTTGTCAAGAAGGAGCGAGTCAAAGCAAATAGGTCATCAGGGAACCCACAAGAAATCATCTAGAAAACGAGTCCATCATGCCAGACTTGATCAAATTCCTTTTGAACGTCGAGGAATACGTGACCTTCATGAGTGACCTGGCAAGAGTGACCTGATAGAAAACAAAATTGCTTCTTATGAATAAGGTTGTTTGCCTCGCAGTAGTCGTTGAACCTCTTAAGAATAGTATGCTCAAAGACTTTGGAGTGCATGGACATCAAGCTAGTGGGCCTATAGCTGGCAGGAAGAGAAAACACAAGTCCAGGTTTGGGAAAAATGAGGATGACTGAGTCCTTCCAAGCTCTTGGGAAATGTCCGATATGCCAGCAGTCATTCATGACCTAGGTGATACACCGAATGACACTAGGGGGTGGATTCTTGAGGGTTCCGTTGGTTATGGTGTCGATACCAGCTGCCTTCTTATTTTTCAGATGCTTGATGATGCTCACAATCTCGGTGATGGCAATGGTATTTGGAGAGGTAAGATCTCATTGAGTAAGGCCAAACTTATGACACTTATCCTTGCCTTCGTGGGTAATATTAACCAGTCAGTCTTCCTTTGGTGTAGTGAATTGAGTTTTCAATGACTCAGCGATAAGTCACTGCTAGCATAATCGCCATCTTTTGTAAGCAGAGGTGGGAGATCAATGGCTCTGCTGTTCTTAAGGGCCCTGACTGAACAGACAGAGTCTTGATTTTATCTTTCCACCTTTTATTCTGTTTTTCCTTGATTTGCTCACTGATCTTGCAAGAAAGTTTATTCTAATGGTCTTGAAATGCTGAACCTGTTACGCTGCAACAGTCTTCGGAAGGTGTTTTTTTTTTCATAGATGGCATGCCTGTTGGAGGGAGGAAGTTCCATATGGTCTGGACGCTTGCAGTCAACAGGACAAGCACTGGCAGTAGTATCCATAACAGTGGAGCGAGTGACGTTTTTGACATTTTCGTCAATATCACTGCTGCTGGCAGGGTCCCGGTAAGGAATACTACAGTCATTGAGAAACTCTCTGAAAAACTTCCAGTCCTGCTTGTAACGAAGACTTACTTTCAGATCGATATTAATCCCCTCAAAATTAAGTGCAACAGGAAGGTGATCAGATATTATAAGGCATTTACTGTAAAGATTAATATAGGGTTTGAAAAACCCCTTGAGGATATCAATATCAAGCACGTCACTTATGGGTGAGTGATCACAATAGTATGTGTCTTCAAGGGTGTCAACCTGATCTAACATGTACCTGTAAAGCACTGAGCCGCTTTGGTTAGAACGTCTGGAATTCCACTTTGGATGTTTGTCATTTAAATCACTGGCCATAACAATTTCATTAGATTTTCAATTTTAATTTCCTCCAACAGTTCATTAGAGAGTGGTGCTCTTTCGTGAAACAGTTAATTTCTCATACTGTTAATATTCAATCAACATCGACAATCGACAATCGAGCAATGAAGTGAAAAAAGTCACGAGCGGTCCTAGAGCAGGGCTTCCATAGCACACTCGCCCAAAGAGTAACCAGGGGAATTTCATTGAGATAGAGGAGAAGCCTGATGATCCTCTTGAGTCAACCTGAGGATAGAGTTTTTACCTCATAGGAAAAGGGATAAGATTGTGGATTCACGTAGCTATGACCCATCTGCAGGTTCGGATATCCGGAAGTTGGGAAGACACTCTTGTTGATATCGTCGAAGTTGACTTCCAGGACATGCCGGGGTCTACGAAACTGAAAGTGACCCCTAAAGGCTAGAGAGTGATTCAAAATACCGGCTACCAAGGAATTATCATGAATCATGATTTTTAGAAGTAACTACTTGAGGAGCACCTGAAGATAGCTACCGATGTGGGCCATACCAAGGTCATCATATATTGAGTAGGTGTTTGCAATTCTTCTGTCGAGTTGAACAATGGTCCTGAGAATTACATTCTGGAAGGATTGAAGTTCCTTCCGTTTTGAATTGCACATAGCAAGTACAGCAAGAGCTTATTATCCAGACAAGTGCACTGTTTCTCCCCAACAGTTCAATAAGGCTGATCTTCACGTTTTGGCCAATGAGCGTATTGGATGTGGACATTCCAGTTTAATTTAAAATCAAACTTAGCACCTAGATATTTGTAATTCTTAACCAGGTCAGGTGTCTACCATATAAGATGAGGAGCCCTGTGGGATACGTGCGTTTCCAGGTAATGAACATGGTTTTGCATTTGTCAGCGCTGAGTTTCAGCCACCATTTGTCGAACCAGTCTTCGCACTGATGCAAGGCCTTTTGTAAGCGACTGATGACATGGACTGGATTCTTCGCGCATGTCATGATGGCCGAATCATCAGCAAACAAGTACAGGTTACACTTAGCAAACTCCGGAAGGTTATGGATGAAAAAATTGGGAGAACGGAGCCCTTGGAAATGCCAGACTTGACTTCGCAGAGATCAGTTAAGAAGTTACCAACCTTGACACGATAGGATCTGTGAGACAGGAAGGAGCGAACCAGAGCAATCAGCTCATCAGGGAAACCACAGTTGATCATTTTGAAGATGAGTCCGTCGTGCCATCTTTGGTCAAGAAAAACTATTCCTCCGTACATCGAGTAATTGAGAGGACTGTTCAAATCTGGAACAAGCCTCCATATCTGGAGTTGGCATGAGTGATTCGAGCAAAAGCCGAATTGCTCATTGCGAATAATATTATTAGACTCGCAGAAGTCATTGAACCTCTTCAGGACAGTGCGCTTGCAGACCTTAGAAAGCGTAGGCAATTAAGCTAATGGGTCTGTAGCTGACGGGAAGAGCAGGATTTAGACCTGGCTAATGTATAGTGAGTATGACTGAGTCTTTTTAGGTGTTGGGGAAGTAGCCGGTCCACCAATCGTTTAAGATCTTGGTAATTAAGCACATAACCTTTGGAGGTAAATTCCTTAGCTCACCGTTGGTGATAGATTCGATACCAGGAGCCTTTCTACTCTTAAGACGTTTTATGATGAACGAGACCTAGGTGACTTCTATGTCATGGAAAGGGTTACATAGTGATGAGTAAGATCATAATGTATGCAGCCTTCAATGATTTGGCAGGTATTCTCGACACCTCAAAGTCTATCTGCAATGGGGGTTGTGAATTTGTTCTTCAGTGTGTTTGCGATAAGTTAAGCTTTTTCTTGGTAACTGCTAACAAAGTTACCATTATCCGTAAGCAGATTAGGTAGATCAGCAGGTTTCTTTATTTGAGGCCCCTGTCTGTAGTTCCACCTTTGTTTTCGTAGCTCTTTGACCTGTTCACTAACCTTGCGAGTTAGCCTGTTGTATTAGGTCTTAAACTGGAGGCACTTAGTACGTTGTCACAATCTTCTGATGGAGTTCATTTCACATATGAGTTGCCTGATGGCCAGTGGAAGATCGAAATCGTTGGGTCACTTACGATCGACAGCAGTGGCGCTGGATTCAGTGACTGAACTGATCAATCAGTCGAGTGATATCGCGGATATTATCATCAATGTCGTTGTTATTGGCAGGATCCTTATATGAAAGGTTGCTTTCCTTGAGTAGAACTCTAAATAGCTTCTAGTCTTGCTTACGGCAGGGGCCAGCAGCATTTTTAAGGGCTCTATCCTTGTGGTAGACAGAATAACCAGGCAGTTTGAGACTCTGACTCGATTTGAGATGAGTTTCACACACAAAGGCAGTATCAATATTCCAACATGTAAAAAAGTAGTAAAACTCATGCGATTGCGAGAGTCCCCTCGCATTCCAAATAGTGCAACGAAGCTTACCTTGCTAGATGACTCTATAAGGTTGTCTGTCCATGATTAATTTCTCTTTCGACTGAAGGAAGTTGAGGCAAATCTTTGCTTTTTTCCTTTAGAAGATTCATCAAGTTTCCCACATATCGGTATATTTTGGTCAGTTGTTTGTGATCCATAATTCCTAACAGAACTGAAGACAACAGAAGCAAACATTGTACCATCCACTACTATAGTGCTTTTGATTTTCCTGGACTGGGGGCATTTCTTGTAGCTGGATGTGTTGTGATCTGAGCATCTGATGGATTTTGGGGGTCTTTGCCTTAACATTGGAAAAATTCCTTGATTGTTGATCTCCCACGCCCTTGCTACAGCAGGGTGATTCTGTGCAACCTTGAGAAACATGCCCAAAACTTAAACAATTAAAACATTGGAAGGGCGTTTTACTTCCACGAAAAATTTCGGACATGACAGCCAGCGGTTCAATAAGGTTTAGGCTTAGGAACGTCTTATTATGTTCAATATTTTGTAGGAGCACTAGAACTATTGGCTTTTCTACTGAACCGTTTGCTGTTTTTCAGCCTGATTGTGTTTTCTGGGAAATAATTAGACTTTTTGAGGTCGTCATAGAAATCTTCGAGAACATAGGTGACATCAACATTCCTGACAATGTACTTAAGAATTTTTTCTGATTTCAGATGGTGGTGTTGAATTTTAAGTACATCTCTGCTTTCAATAACTGGCACAACGGTTTTGTGGGTCTCTTCGTCCTGACACCTAATCTTAATCGTGTCTGTTCTACCGGTATGAGTGGTGATTTTATCAAGAGCTACATGGCTTTTGATCTCATCCAGAATTTCCTTTATAGGATTTCCATGATGACGAATAATGATTGGAGGGATATAAATAGGTCCCTTTTCATTGCTGGTATTAATTTGTGAAGTACTGTGCTTCTTGGGGTAGCTATTGTTGTAAAATTAATCACGCTAAAATTGTCGCACCTAATCTTGTCAATATGGAAGCAGTTTCCATTGTCATCAAAGATGCTGATGTTGGAGAGGTCAGGTTTACTTCCCTCTACAACCCACTCAGGCACAAGTTAGACCCTCGCGACTTGGATGAACTACTGTCTGGGCCCACCCCAATCGTTATGGCGGGTGATTTGAATGCGAAACACCTACACTGGAACTCCAGATGCACTAATCTAAGTGGCTTGGTACTTTATAGGTACATGGTAGATCAGATCGACACTTCCGTTATTAGCCCTCTTGAAGATACATACTACTGTGATCACTCACCCGCTAGTGACATGCTCGACATTGCTGTTCTCAAGGGGTTTTTCAAACCCTACAATATTTTTACAGTAAATGCCTTATCATCTGATCGCCTACCAGTTGCACTAAATTTTGCGGGGATAAATATCGACCTGAGAATAAATCTTCGTTATAAGCAGGACTGGAAATTTTTTAGAGAACTTATGAACGAGAGTAACATTTCCTATCAGGATCCCGTCATCAGCAGTGACACTGACAAAAATATCAAAAAGGTCACTCACTCCATCAAGATGGCTACAAATGCTAGTGCTACTCTGGTGGATTGCAAGCGGCCAGACCATCTGAAACTTCCTCCCTCCATCAGGCAACTCATCCACGAAAATAACCACTTCAGAAGACTTTGGCAGTGTACCAGTTTTCTCCACTTCAAGACGAAGTACAACAGGCTATCCCGCAAGGTAAGTGATCAGATTAAAGATTTAAGGAATCAAAGATGGAACGACAAAGTTAAAAGTCTGTCCGTCCAGGATAACTCTCTGGAGTATGGTCAGGGCCCTTAAAAGCAACAGGACTATTGTTCTCCCTCCTCTGCTTACAGAGGGTGGCGATTTCGTTAGCAATGACCAGGACAAGGCACAAATTATCGCCAATTCACTGGTGAGTCAATTCTCTACGCCCAAAGAGGATGATGTGGTCAATATCACTTGTGAGGTCAAGGACGTGTGTGATAGATATGGCACACACAGCGCGCTCTTGTCTCTCCTGATGTCATTGGCACCTCTGAGATATTGGACATCATAAAGCGCCTGAAAAGCAAAAAGGCAGCCGGCATCGACACCATTACCAACTGTGCTCTCAAGAATTTGCCTCCCAGTGTTATCTGCATCATCACTAAGGTCATGAATGACTACTGGCTTAGTGGCCATTTCCCTGTTGCCTGGAAGGACTCAGTCATCATCACTATTCCTAAACCTGGACTGGATCCTGCTCTTCCCACAAGTTATAGGCCCATTAGCTTGTTGCCCATGCTTTCGAAGGTCTTAGAGCGCACTATATTCAAGAGGTTCAACGAGTACTGCGAGGCAAACAACCTCATTCGTAGTGAGCAATTTGGCTTTCGTCCAGGCCAATCTTGTCAGCTTAAGTTATGGAGGCTCGTTGCTGATTTAAACGGTCCTCTCAACCTCTGTTTGGTGGTCTCGTTTTCCTCGATATCCAAAAGGCCTTTGACCAAGTCTGGCATGATGGGCTCATTTATGAAATGATTACCTACGGGTTCCCTGACGATCTAATTGCTCTGGTTCGCTCCTTCCTGTCAAAGAGGACTTTTCGTGTTAAGGTTGGGGACTCCTTGTCTGAACCCTGCGATGTTAATGCTGGTGTACTCCAAGGCTCTATCTTGGGGCAAGCCTTATTCAACTTCTTTATCCATGACTTCCCCAAGTTTGCAAAGTGCAATCTTTACATGTTTGCTGACGACGGGTCCATCATGACCTAGGCACGAAACCCAGCACATGTCATCACTCGACTACAAAAAGCTTTACATCAGTGCGAGAGCTGGTTCACTAAGTGGCGATTAAAGCTGAATGTCAAAAAGTGCAAGGTCATGCTTATCATTCGCAAATGCAAAAACCCTCCAAAGCCCCTCTTCTTATTTGGCAAGAAACTTAACTGGGTAAATAGCTATAAATATATAGTTATCATGATCGACTCCAAACTAAACTGGAACGACCAAGTCCAATACGCGCTCAACAAATCAAAGAAAGCTAAGTTCAGTTTCATTGCATTTCTGGGGCGAAACAGCGCTCTTGGTGTGGATAACAAACTCTTGATATACAAGGTTGTGTTTCGTACTGTTTTACTCCATGGAATACCTGCTTGGGCTTCTATTTGCAAATCTAGGTGGAAGGATCTCTAGACCTTCCAAAATGTTGCTCTCCGATCCATTGCCCAACTTGACAGAAGAGTTGCCAACAACCACTCTATCTCTGACGATTTGGGGATGACCCACATAGGCACCTTTGTCCAGACACTTATGAAGAACATGCTACCCAAGATGGAGAATCCTGAAAACACCCTCGTTTCTGGTATTCTGTACCATCCACTCGTTGTAAAGAATCCCCTCAGGTTTCGAAGACCGCGCCATATCCTGGATGTCTGCTTTGATGACGTTAACAAGGCCGCCTTCTCCAACTGTTGGATCTTTTAGATCCTGCTGATTTTTGGGGACTGTATTCGTTAGTCTACAATCTGACTCTCGTCCCTTCTGGGGACTTCTTCTCTGGAGGACTTAAGTGGTTCATCAGGCTTCTCCCCCATTTCAGTGTACCTCCTCTGGTTTACTCTTTGGGCAAGCGTGCAAAGTTAGCTTGGCTCCTGGACCACTCGCGTCTTTCTTTTCACTTCACTGTTCGATTGTCGTTGCTTGACCTTCTTAACATGAAGGGGTACAGAGGTGCTAGCACTGATATCAACAGTGGACCGAATATTGTCAATCATAACACCTCCTTTGTTCCTCTTATTCTGTACATACCATTCACCTCCATCAACATCAGTAGAGTCAATATCGAGCCTCCTCTTTGTGCTTGTTCTTAGTGAGGAGTTTCCGCCACTGACCGCTTCCAGGCCACCAGGACCTTCTTTACTATTAAGTGGGGGATCAATATTTACTACTATCATGGGAGAATCAGATATAGTGGGAGAGGCCATAAATTCCTTGATAGCATTCCCAAAATTGGCAAGGCCTTTGGAAGTTTCCATACTTGCATTCCTTACTTCTTCCCTAAAACTATCAATACTTGTTCACACTGCCAACCTCCTTGGTCAGCGCTTCCAAACTTGACTCCAAGTCTAGATATTTCTTGTTCAGTTCGGAACGTAGTGCCTCAAGCTGCTCAATAATAATTATGTCAAATGTAAGAAATCTGGATCCTTACATGCATCCTTGTAACCTACATAGCAACTTTTGACACAGCTCCTGTCGTCGCCATGAAGAAAGTGTCCTTAGAAGGACACACCTACTCAGGATGAGCAGTTTATAAAAAGACTTATATAGTCCTTCTTTTTAGAAAATCCACCGGTGAATACACAATAGCAACCAGGATCAATAATGACGCAGCCGGGTACCTCCAACTAGAGATGGGCGATAGTACTATTGATAGCAATACTATCGATAGCCCTACTATCGAATAGTCAAGTAAGTTGATACTACGCGATAGTTGACAGAGCGCCTCCTTACTAAATCTTTTTAAAATTTTTAGGCATTTATTGTTGTAAAACTATGATGAGATTAAAAATGATTAAACGAGACTCTTATAAACGGAAAGCTCTTTTATCCGGAGTCACCTCGACTCGACTTTGTATTAATGTAGATTGAAATAATGTAATGTTTCTATTCAAGGAAACACTTCTAATATGTGGGATCATATTCATCGTATGCACATTTAAGAGACTACATTTCCAAAATGCAAAAGCTTGTGCAGATGCATTGTCAACAATCAATGAGGAATTGGTAAATTTATCATTGGACCAAAATAGCCAACATCAAAATAGATGTGTTTCACTCTCCCAAACAGAGTAAAATGATTGTCATGACATTTGGGGATATCATGATAATTTAATTTTCCATCCAGCAGCAGATTTAAGAACTGAAGGTTATAAACTGAGTTTAAGGCAGTATTTAGATCAGCCATGTATACCACGGAAAAGCAGCCCCTTACAATTCTGGTCGCAACATAAGTTAGTTTATCAACATTTATACGAAATTGCACAAACAAGATTGTGTGTGGTTGCCACTTACGTTCTATCAAAAAGACTATTTTCAAAAGTGGGTAATGTCATTACTGAACGGAGAAATAGATTGTCTCCAAAACATGTAGAAAATTTGATTATTTTAAGCAACCTCTTATATAAGGAATGGCCCAATTAAATGTTCTAAATGTGTAATTAATTGTTTTTGTAATGTATTTTTCATTCTATTGTTAAGTAAATGTTAAATTTTTGGGCAAAAGATGATAATTTTTTATTCTTGATGTTTGTTTCTTTGAGTATTCGATTCCTTACTCATAATTGCAAACTATCGCGATAGTTATCGATGGTTGGAGACTATTGTGATACTATCAAGTTAACTCTAACGCCCATCTCTACCTCCAACTACCTCCACAAAGTCCGCAATGATTGATGTATGAGACAACTCCTGATGACACCAACGTACTCTTCCTCTTAGGGACTCTTGATGGTGTACCATGAGCTACTCTGTACCACAAGTCAGGTTTGTGAGAAAATTAATTCTACGCCAGGGACCCTCTTGTGGATGATGACGATGATAATAGATGATATGAGAACGTCCTTATGTCTGCTAGGAAATTAATTCCAACGCCAGGGACCAGCACATAAGACGTAACAGAAGGTGAATATCGCCCTGAAAAGGGCTCACCATGAAATGAAAGCAATGAGAGTAGAGATGATACCTTGAAGAGCTAGTCCGTCCTGATCATCCTGATGAGGTGGTGATGATCCATGAAGGAGAGTGATGTTCCCTGATCGAATCCACGTTCAATCTGATCTAACATGGACCTGTAAAGCACTGAGCCAGTTTGTTTAGAACGTTTGGAATTCCAGTTTGGATGTTTGGTATTTAAATCACTGGCCATAACAATTGGAGTGGGACCAGACAACAGTTAATCCAATTTCATTACATTTTCAATTTTAATTTCATCCACAGTTCATTAGAGAGTGGTGCTCTTTTGCGAAACAGTTTATTTCTCGTAATGTTAATATTCAATCAATATCGATAATCGATTGCGCTTTTATAGCTACAGTATACAAGGTGAGGCATTTATCTTGAGACAACTGAATATCTCTGAAACTAAGCATAGTACAAAAAATTTCCAAAATCAAATTGAATTATTTCGCGGGGGAAATTAATTAGTTAAAAAATTACCTTCCCCCGCCCTCTTGTCAGGAGGGCTGGGGGGGGGGGGGGGACCTTGAAATCTTTAATAGGAACCCCTATTTTAATGGTATATTCAGATTGTACATAA
>JAHWFO010070148.1:493453-511258 GCA_023313115.1 Rhysida immarginata | reverse complement strand
AATAGGAACCCCTATTTTAATGGTATATTCAGATTGTACATAATATTCGAGAAATGTTTTATTCTTGGTGTTTTTCCAATCGATCCAACCGTATGGGAGATAGAAGCCCTGAAAGTGTGGAACTTTTAGTGTTTTGAACCCAATTTTATCGATGAAGGCATAGAGATAGAGAGTCGGTCTTACAGACATCCTATTCTACTTTTTAATGGTCTTTAAGAATCCGAAGTCAGAATTTCAAAAATCCTATATTTTTCAATACACTAGCATAGACTCTGTATCCATAGACTGCTGCCCCCAAAAGTCTACTTGTGCACTAAAAATTTTGATTTTTTGAAGTTCTGACTTCAGGTTCTTAAAGACCTTAAAAAATAGAATAGGAATGTCTGCAGATCCACTCTCTGTCTTTTTGTCATCATTGATAAAATTGGGTTCAAAACTTTAAAAGTTCCACACTTTCAGCACCTGTATCTCCTAAAAGGTTGGAGTTGTTGAAAAAACACCAAGAATAAAACATTTATCGAATATTGTGTACAATCTGAATATACCATTAAAAATAGGGGTTCCTATAATATTTATCTGATAAAATTTAAAAAAATGAATTGCCGTCAGCTAAAGTTAAAGCTTCAGATTTGGTGCTTCAGCTGACATTTTGTTTTCATGATATTCTCTGTCGAGAGTGAACGGAGCTAGGACTGAGCGCAGACAAACTACACTCAGTTAGCTCGTGAGCGCTCTCGAAGAGAGAGGTTACGTGAATGCCAACATTTTGGTGAGCGAAGAGTTTATGAACGAATTTGTACTGAGCGCTCACTAAGTGCTCAATTTACGAACGCAGCCGTTAAGTCAGGTTAGGTATTTGTTTAAGGGGTTTTATTCAGAGGGGCTTTGGTCCAAGGGGTCTTTGTCCGAAGGGGCTTTTGCCCTACACTCGTCGGGGATATATTTATAGTATGGAGTGTGACTGGCCCTTAGCTTGTGTATCTTAGCAAGATGTTGATGTATGATGTTGGCTATATGGTTATGTCTGTGTAAATAATCTGTCTGCGTAAGTACTTTGCAACTGGATATGACGTGTTCGATGGTTTCCTCTGCGATATGGCATTTCCTGCAAGCCTCATCAGAATCAGTTCTCTGTAGTTTTTAGTGTTAGTTCCCTGGTCTTGTATGGTAATCATGGTTCCTTCAGTTTCTTCACAGAGACTCCCCTCACTCAACCAAGCGTTCGACGCGTTTTAGTCGACGTATGACTGGTTGAGGTTTGAAGGATATTTGTAGCTTTCAGAGCCATGATTGAAATTTAGTGCATGTTTTAAAAATGTTATGGGTGTTTTGCAACTGTTCAGATTTAAAGGTGTGTATTTTCCATCAGTCATACAGATTACTTTGTGCATTGGTGACGTGTGTTGTTTACAGTAAAAGTATCCTTCAAATGAATGAGTCTGTTTATGGTGTAGATCTATTATATCAATAAGACCTCTGCCTCCGTCGGAAGCATAGCTGTGTGTGGATGATGTTTTCTGTGCTTATTAATATTATTATTTATGTATTTATCATAAATAAAAATAAAAATTTTTAATATTATCATAAATAACTATTTTAGATAATTGAAATATTATAATGTTATATATTAATAATTTTAATAGTATTTATACATGTTTATTTATATACATGTAGTCTTTTTCGTTTTCAGTTTGGCCATTTTCATGGGTTGAAATTATAAACCAAGGTCGCATGAAAGCTAACGTGAGAAACGCGAATTACGAAATGGAATCGTCACTGGCATCGTGTACGTACAGCACCCTCTAAACTCCGTGTTAGAGGGCGTTGGCGCGTAGCTTCATGGACTCTATACGCCAATGTGAGGGTTTAGCGAGGAAGTGACTTTATTGCAACGTCATTCACGTACTGGCAAGTCACTGGGTTTTCACGTTAACGTGTTACTTAAACTCTCTAAAACCAGTTTGTGGTACGTTTTCAATGGAAAATAGTGCATGAAAGTTCCTCGCAAAGTATTGTAGCACTCATTTGGATATAAGCCATTTTCATATTTCTATAAATAAATTATGGCTCTCCATGCCTTTCATAAAATCTTCATTATGAATTCCTGCCGCAGTCAGACAATGTTCATATCGAGCCACTCTTTAGTTCGAAGTAATATTTACATGACAATGAAATTTGGACAGACGTTTTGTATTGGTTTAATGGGTTTCTACACGTGTCATGGTACTTAAAATTGATGGCATGCGTATACAAATTGTTCAGCTACAAAGTCCTGCAGCGGCCTTCGTATCTAAACTCAATGCAGGAAGGCAAGCAATATTTGATTTTTAAAGACTCATTCCTCTGTTACTCACTTTGGTTACATTTACCAATTATTAGAGTGCTCAGGAGATATCATTTTTTCAAAAAACTGTTGCATTCTGAAACTAAGGATCTGCTTACCTTATAAAACTGCTGAAATTAATGACTTATTTACTTCATTGAATAATTGACTGGCTTTAACCCATAAGCGCTTTTACTTTGTTGCTTTTAGTAACAATATTTAATAAAGATAGGTAACTAAAGTGAGTAAAAGTGAATTTAAGATGATACTATATAATTGAATGAAATATACACGTGCCAGCTAATTTAATAAGCACACCAGCTAATATGATGCTTGCAGAACTATCTGGTTGCCACTGGGCACTGATTCCCACAAGGAGCCTAAAACATTCCACAAAAATACTGATCTATGCCGCCTGTATGGCAGTCTTTGCACAGTAGTAATCGGTTGTGGGTGTGTATGTGGGACTGTTTCAATTCATCCCAAAGATGTTTGAGTGGGTTGAGATTAGGTAACTGTGTTGGACAGTCAATCCAAGCAGTGTTTACCATATGTGAACATCCGCAGGTGTGCTATTGGATAGTGGTTTTGCCTTGATGACAATATATGGTGTACACTCTTGTAAAAGTGATATGTGAAAAGCCTAAAAGAGGTTCCATCTACCCTTCTGCTGCCTTTTGATGTCCATTATTCTATTTGACCTCATCTAACCATGCAAATGAGAGAACGACCCGGTTTGCATGTCGGTGAGTAGGGGGTTCTTGAACCATTAGCGGTAAGCGCATTAATAATGATGAAACATTTAAAAAATATATAGATTCATTTAGCTACTCTTGTTATCTAGAGGGTCTAATCATATTTTAAATCTATGCTGTTTTACAAGGGAGAAATTTATGGTTGAGGAGAGGGGGAGGGCAGAATATACTTATGATGATTTGACGACAGCTTGGTCCTGTTTGTCATGTATTACAGGGCATTTGCTGTACTTTGCTTTTGGCCAATAAGAGACCAGGATTTCAGAAAACAAGCATTCATAAGATTTTTGCATATTTTCTGATTGGGACAATTTATTTTCTTCCCATTTTCCTATCATTTTGTATTAATGTTGTGCTATATTTTACTTTACGCTGAATCATTCATCAAAAACACTGTATTGATCTAATGGAATAAAGAGAACAAGAAATTTTTTGGTTTCACATGGGGAGATGTCATATTAGTGTTTTTCCTAACTGATAAAGTATCAAGTACTCGATACTCGCAAAGGTCCATTATTTTATTTATTTTATTTATCTTTTAATTTAATTCTTTTTCTGAAGAGGGTTAGATATTAATTGTTAAAGCTTTATTATCTCTTACGATTTTTGCACTCGCTGAGGTTTAGTGGGATTCTTAATATTCATGCCTTAAGGGAAGAAACCATTAATCTTGGTAGAATCATTTCTAGTTGATTCTGAGAGGGTAAGTAGCCAGCAAAGGGTTGGTTTTTTTTCTGCTTTGTTGGTGGCTGTACGTGTCGAGAACAAGTTTTCCTTTCTTAGCACATTACAACTGTCACGTGAGACCCTTTATCCCCATCCCGTTGCGATGCTTCCAATGTCAGAAGTACAGCCACACGAGAACAAACTGTCATTTTAATGCAGTTTGTTGCAAGTGTGGCCTGCCCGGACATGAGACGGAAGGTTGTTCAAACGAGTTCCGGTGCTGTAATTGCAAAGGAGCCCATTCTGAACCTTTCAAAAGACTGTCCTATTTGGCGGAAGGGAAAGAAACTCCAAGAGGTTCGTGTCCTTGGGGGTTTGTCTTTTCCAGAATGCTCACTGTATCTACCTCTGGATCAGTATACGAATGATAAATCTTTGTCATCTCTGCCGTGTGAACTTCAAAGCCCCTTCCTAATTCTGGGTGATTTTAACGGCCACAATCCCATTTGGAGGTCTATAAAGCTCTCTGCTGAAAGAGGATATATGGTAGAGAAAGTTTTGAATTCTTTTAACATCAATTTGTTAAACGATGGCTCGATTCGATACCTTCAAAAGGACAATGCCCTAGGTATCGATACATTTTGGTATCGGTAGAAATACCCGATACCAGTTCTTGAAAGTATCCGATACATCGAGTACTTAGGAAAAACATTAGTTCATATTAGTGGAAAAGCTGCTTGAATGTAGCAAAAGAGAGTTACACCAGTGGTAATATGCCAATTATGAATGCCTGCTAAAAGAGCACACTACACTTAAAGAAATCATCAATGATATAACTAATTATAATTCAGGCCATTTGTAATGGGTTCACAAGACACACAAAGAGATAATAAAGAACCTCCACCTTGAGGCCAGTCTCTGATAGCTCGAAACCAAGGAAGTGGGCGACATAAAAAATCCTGCAGGTCGTATGTTTAAGCAAGAGGCACCCTATGACTGATTCAGGAAATAAGCATGTAGTTTATAATTTGAAAGTATTTTGGTTTTTGGATTAATGATAATAAATTCAAAGATAATTTACTTGCCATGAGGAAAAAAGTGCAAATAGCAAGTCAAATAAGGGGGAAATACAGGTGTTTATGCTATTATGTCGACATTGGGTAGTTTAAATGAAGAATTCTTTAACCATTGTTCTCCAATTTTTCACGAGGATTTTTATGGACTTAAAATAACTGCTAAAAGTGTTCCCTGCTCTCATTTAATTTGAAAATTTTTTAATTAAAATTTCCTTAGAAGATAATTTATTAATGAATGACAAAATATAGTGTCAAATTTTGATAACAGTTGACCTTTAATAAGTAATGTTTGTTTAGAGCCCTCTTCCCATTCCACATAACTGCGATCAGTAGTACTAATAGCGGATTTGAATTTTCAGATAATTGGGAATGCAAGTGAATTTAAAAGAGCAGTGAAGCTAATAACAGAGCATGTGTCCTTTGAAAAAAACAGCACTATCCAAGTGTTCGAAGCTAATATTAGGTAAAAAAATATATTTATTGATAAACATAGATGTATTAAAGTTAATTCTATAACATTTTAAAAATACTGCTTGAAGTGTTAAATGATATTTTAAACCAAACTAAAGTATGCGTACATTTCCCACCAAATTCATGAATTTTATACAAGTTCCTTGGGAGGGCCATGTTTGATAACTGATTTCTCTAGAAAGAGGTGCAGATGCGACACCTAAATATGAACTGGATGAAATGGTCGTAGTGAGTGCGACCGGGATGCTGTCGTACGAGAACAGTCACTTAAAAAGAACTCTTACATGCAATTGCTGTACAAAATATGCGAAAAAGCTGCGGTCACTTAATTTATTCACTTAAATTTACAGTTGGTAAAGTAATTTAATAAATTTGACTCTAAAGCTTATTTGCTGTTATTTTTGTTCACCTTCTCTGTTCTGTCTTATGTGCTGGTCCCTAGCATTGGGATTAACCTTCTCGTAAACCTACCTTCGAACGTTCCTCACTTCACCTATCATCCTCCGGTCAAACACTGCCGGGTCCCTGGCGTAGGATTAAGTTTTTCGCAAACCCGGCTTTCTTTCTTAAACTAGGTGCGTTTTTATGAGGACGGTCCCCTTTAGCATTAAGGTTTCGTCTTTCTTCCTTCTAGCACCCTTCGGTACTTCCCAACAGCAGATTCAGTATGTCATTGGACAGAGAGTTCTTCCACGAATTCGTGTACAAAGATGTCATCACTAGGGACAAGCGTTTCTCCGCATTCGATGTTATCACTGAAAAACAGGAAGCTCTGAAAGAGAATATGTCAACAACTAATGACAGATATTGAAAGAAAATTTCAAGAAGAAAGGTCATTCTCCTTACGGAATTTGAATTTATATTCAGTAAAGCTCTAGGAACTGATACTAGCGTAGTCACTCACAATGCTGAGCTGCCTCCTGTAATGCAGAATTAGGGTTATAGCATGGACCTCGGCTCATATCCCGGTTCAAGGACGATTCCAATCGTAAAAGGAAAACTGAGGACAACGCCTTCTCTGAAGACACCACCTGGATTGAAGTGAGAAATAAGAAATCCAGGAAAGAGACGAGGTTAGACAACCTGAAAAGCATCGGAAACGTAAACAAAGAATTCGTGACTGCCTCCAGAGATAAACGCCCAAGACGTGGACAAAAGAGTCGATCAAAAAAGACAGCCAACAAGCAAGCAAGAATTCGTATGTTCCACCAATTATATTTCCAACGCATGGTACGCCTGTCAAGGAAACTCTGAACAAGATTAAGAAACGCATGCCAATTGAAGAGATCATAATGCATACTGGCAGAGCTGAAATGGTGAAAGTAAAATGCCTTGACTAGGATATAAACAAGAAGCTAGTCACCGGTATCAAAACTGATGGCATCTCAAAAATCCAGCATCATCAGCTGAAGTCAGAGAAAGTGCTGAAACTAGTAATCCGTAATGTAGCTGTGACGTATGACCTGGATGAACTTAAGAAGAATAAATTACTTTCCGGCAAAGGTAATTAGGATAAAGAAATCTAAAAGTAGCATAGACATGCCTATGGCTTTAGTTCTGTTGACCATCACTGATCATAATCGGTCATTGAGAAACCTCACCCATATTCTTTGGTGGAGAAAGCTGTGGGGGGCCGTATTCTCAGGAAAAGTGAGGGAGGCCGTGGCGTGGTGGGCTTCCACTGAGCACAAGCTCTGTGAAGTTTAGCAACACCAGGCACAGCTAGTTACTGGATGGGCGACAATCAGTGAGACGTAGTGGTGTGCCATGCATCGATGGTTTTGTTTGTCGATCAATCGAAATTTCGATGGTTTTCAACCATCGAATGATTTTTGCAAAACATTGATTGCCAGCGATGATGGTTTACAAAACATTGATGTTTGGTTTAAAAAAAAAAAAAATCGATTTTTTTTTTTAATTGAAATTTTGATTGTATTTCGCTGATAAATGGTTGGTTAAGTCAAATCACCAGTCAGTCACTAGACGAGATGAGAAGACCAACAGAAGACTGTCATATCATTGTTCTTTTACTGGACACAGTAGCCAATCTGGTTTTGAGATGTGGCGCTGGCTTGGTGCTTTATTTTTTAATTCTACCAGATAAATAAGGTTTGATGAGGAGTGCTTAGGTACAACCCACTTTCCTATACAACCCACCCAGGCACAAGTTAGACCCTCGCGACTTGGATGAACTACTGTCTGGGCCCACCCCAGTCGTTATGGCGGGTGATTTGAATACGAAACACCCACACTGGAACTCCACATGCACGAATCAAAGTGGCTTGGTACTTTATAGGTACATGGTAGATCAGATTGACACTTCCGTTATTGGCCCTCTTGAAGATACATACTACTGTTATCACTCACCCACTAGTGACATGCTCGACATATCACTCAACCCTACAATATTTTTACAGTAAATGCCTTATCATCTGATCACCTACCAGTTGCACAAAATTTTGAGGGGATAAATATCGACCTGAGAATAAATCTTCGTTATAAGCAGGACTGGAAATTTTTTAGAGAACTTATTAACGAGAGTAACATTTCCTATCAGGATCCCGGCACCAGCAGTGACATTGACGAAAATATCAAAAAGGTCACTCACTCCATCAAGATGGCTACAAATGCTAGTGCTACTCCGGTGGAT
Source organism: Rhysida immarginata (assembly GCA_023313115.1). Taxonomy (NCBI): domain Eukaryota; kingdom Metazoa; phylum Arthropoda; class Chilopoda; order Scolopendromorpha; family Scolopendridae; genus Rhysida; species Rhysida immarginata. Next base: position 503,317 of record JAHWFO010070148.1, on the reverse strand, counting down.
TGCAAGCGGCCAGACCATCTGGAACTTCCTCCCTCCATCAGGCAACTCATCCACGAAAAAAATCACTTCAAAAGACATTGGCAGCGTACCAGGTTTCTCCACTTCAAGAAGAAGTACAACAGGCTATCCCGCAAGGTAAGTGATCAGATTAAGGATTTAAGGAATCAAAGATGGAACGACAAAGTTAAAAGTCTGTCCGTCCAGGATAACTCTCTCTGGAGTATGGCCAGGGCCCTTAAAAGCAACAGGACGATTGTTCTCTCTCCTCTGCTTACAGAGGGTGGCGATTTCGTTAGCAATGACCAGGACAAAGCACTAGTTATCGCTGATTCACTGATGAGCCAATTCTCTACGCCCAAAGAGGATGATCTGGTCAATATCACTCGTGAGGTCAAGGACGCGTGTGATAGATAGGGCCACACATAGCGCACTCTTGTCTCTCCTGAGATATTGGACATCATAAAGCGCCTGAAAAGCAAAAAGGCAGCCGGCATCGACACCATTACCAACTGGTGTCTAAGAATTTGCCTCCCAGTGTTATCTGCATCATCACTAAGGTCATGAATGACTGCTGGCTTAACGGCCATTTCCCTAGTGCCTGGAAGGACTCAGTCATCATCACCATTCCTAAACCTGGACTGGATCATGCTCTTCTCGCAAGTTATTTGCCCATTTGCTTGTTGCCTATGCTTTCGAAGGTCTTTGAGCGCACTATACTCAAGAGGTTCGACGAGTACTGCGAGGCAAACAACCTCATTCGTAGTGAGCAATTTGGCTTCTGTCCAGGCCACACTTGTCAGCTTCAGTTATGGAGGCTCGTTGCTGATTTAAACGACCCTCTCAACCTCTCTGTTTGGTGGTCTCGTTTTCCTCGATGTCCAAAAGGCCTTTGACCAAGTCTGGCATGATGGGCTCATTTCCAAAATGATTACCTACGGGTTCCCTGACGATCTAATTGCTCCGGTTCACTCCTTCCTGTCAAAGAGGACTTTTCGTGTTAAGGTTGGGGACTCCTTGTCTGACCCTTGTGATGTAAATGCTGGTGTACCCCAAGGCTCTGTCTTGTGGCCAGCCTTATTCAACATCTTTATGCATGACTTCCCCAAGTTTGCAAAGTGTAATCTTTACATGTTTGCTGACGACGGGTCCATCATGACCTAGGCACGAAACCCAGCACATGTCATCACTCGACTACAAAAAGCTTTACATCAGTGCGACAGCTGGTTCACTAAGTGGCGATTAAAGCTGAATGTCAAAAAGTGCAAGGTCATGTTTATCACTCGCAAATGCAAAAACCCTCCAAAGCCCCTCTTCTTATTTGGCAAGAAACTTGAGTGGGTAAGAAGCTATAAATATCTTCATGTCATGATCGACTCCAAACTAAACTGGAACGACCAATACGCGCTCAACAAATCAAAGAAAGCGAAGTTCAGTTTGATTGCAATTCTGGGACGAAACAGCGCTCTTGGTGTAAATAACAAACTCTTGATATACAAGGTTGTGATTCGTACTATTTTGCTTCATGGAATGCGTTCTTGGGCTTCTATTTGTAAATCTAGGTGGAAGAATCTCCAGATCTTCCAAAATGTTGCTCTCCGATCCATTGCCCAACTTGACAGACGAGTTGCCAACAACCACTCTATCTATGATGATTTGGGGATGAACCACATAGGCACCTTTGTCCAGACGCTTATGAAGAACATGCTACCCAAGATGGAGAATCATGAAAACACCCTGGTTTCTGGTTTTCTAGACCATCCACTCGTTGTAAAGAATCCCCTCTTGTTTCGAAGACCGCGCCATATCCTGGATGTCTGCTTTGATGATATTAACAAGCCCGCATTCGCCAACTATTTGATCTTTTAGATCCTGCTGATTTTTGGGGACTCTATTCGTCAATCTACAATCTGACTCTCGTACCTTCTGGGGACTTCTTCTCTGGAGGACTTAAGAAGATCATCAGGCTTCTCACCCATTTCAGTGTACCTCCTCTGGTTTACTCTTTGGGCGAGCGTGCAAAGTGGGCTTGGCTCCTGGACCACTCGCGTCTTCTTTTCACTTCACTGTTCAATTGTCGAGTGCTAAGGTTTTAGGATTATTTTCTTTCATTTTGATAGCTTAGAAGCTAGCACGTGATTTTTTTTATTTTTTGATGCGAATTACACTAAAAATAACTATATTTAATTACTACTAAATCACCGGGAAAAGTCAGGGAATTTTTCTGTAACCGGGAAAAATCATGGAATTAATCAAATAAAAAAATAATAGAACCATCGATGGTTTTCCTGAAACCATCAATTGTTTTCTGATTATCACTTAACACCACTAGTGAGGCGCGATTCTTCACCCCCCCCCTCCCCCCCAGCTGCTGCGACCATCATCCAGCTGTCGTTAATCCAGGTCCTTTCAGGGACCCAACTTGTCGGCCTCTGGCCATACAGGCCCTGGATGGACGTATTGGATCCAATTATAATAAATAATAATAAATTGGACCACTAGCAGTGCTAATCCTGGGTGACTAGCAACCAGGAAAAGTCAGAGAATTTGACAAAATCAGCAAAAAGAATGCGAAACAAGAACGAAAAGTTAGAAAAATGTCAATAATATTCTATCAGGATAGTTTTCTTTTATGTTGCTGAAGGTCAGGGAAAGTCATGTTATCAACCGGAAAAAGTCAGGGAATTTTGCAAAATCGTTTTGCTAGACGCCCAGTAATCGAATCATTCCAGGGAAACAAGAACCCACTGCAGTGCTACAATTATCTTCTTTTCGGGCACACTTCCATGGGTTGCACTGAAGATCCCCATTGCAACAAATGTGCAGAAGGGCATCAGACAAGAGATTGCCCCAAAACTATGAGGCACGAGATGGGGGTCTTCCTTGCTTTTGGTTCCGATTCCTCTTCCTTACTCGTTTGGCTTTGTATTCGGCACGAGAAGACTGAGGGTCTCCATCAGGTATCCTTCCTTGGCTGTTGGAGCTGAGGCTGATGGTGTCTCCTCAGCGAACGCCTGTCAAGAGGTCTTAGAATCTAGGCGTCCAGGCGCACATGCTATAGGTGGCAGGCAGCCCATACGGGGCTGCGTGACTTATCCAAGCACCTCAAAAACGAGGCCCATTCACAACTGACGAGGTATCAGAATGCCATCGGAAAGGTGGAAAGGAACGTCTGGTTTCCTCCGATGACCTCGCATAAACACGTAGATGTTGTAAAATGTATCTTGAACGTAAAAAAAACCTAGCCATGACCATTTGAGGAGGAGAAAGGATCTAAGTTGAGTAGCCAGTTTCCTCCATATGGTCGAGGTGATAGAGAATGGCCCTGCGATCGACTTCAACGGGCCAGCCAGAGTTCTTTATTAATGAAGGCGATCGCAATAGCTAGGTCCGGTTTAAATTCCTTGCCAGTGGAATCGTTTAAGAGGAAGCGCACAGACTGATATGAGAAATGTACCAGCCCGTAATGCTGCCTCAAACGATCCCAGGTCAACTTCGCAAACGGGCACCCGTAAAAAAATATAGCTGATAGTCTTGGCTCGCCGCACAAGGAACATCCAGCAGACCTGACCACCTTCCACTGAAAAAGACGTTGAAGGGAATAGAACCCGTGATGCAGCAGCCACCATTGATGATTAAACAATGTTTTCTCGAAGGCAAAGGATTTGAGAAGCTTCATGACTGCTTACCACGGGCGATTGGGAAGAACTCGAACGATGTCTGTCGATTCACCAGGGTCAGTCTACTGAAAAAACCATGTAAGACTAAGTATTCCCCATTCCTGTGGATCAGTACGGCGTAGCATCGGTAATATAGTTACTAGGTCCAGGTTAAAGGAATTGTAAATGTCTGGTTGGTGTTGATACATTACTACTGGCAACGAGGGAGATAACAGAAGCCTATTCACCTTGAAAAAAAATCTTAGATGTAAGAAGAAGAAGAAGTTCACCCATAAAGGGGGAGGGCAAAGGAATAACCGAATCAAGGCAGCCAGTCTGGCCGCAATGAGATATCGCTTAATATCGGTAAACCCAATCCCCCTCTCTATAAGGGAATAAAGAGAAACGCAGCTCTTAATGGATGACAATGCTGAGGAGATGCCCCCCAAACACAGTTCACAATTGCCTCACGAAGTCTCATGAGGAGATTATACGAATGCAAGGTGAATAGGCACTTGGATGTTAAAACTGGAAGCACATGTGTCTTGATGTATCTCCCCTTGACAAACACTGATGTTGAAAGTGGAAGTTTTGGTCAAGGCGAGAAATGCACTTTTCTACCACTTGTTGCCAGTGCATAAGGTCCACATTCGGTTTGAAGGACAACACATAACATGTAATTTGGTCACATCATGATATTGGGAAATTACTAAGATAATCTGCGATCCAATTCCTAATAGCAATTCCTCTAGACTTGACGAGGTTGATGGTGCTCCCCGTCGAAGTATTAAAGTGATTAAATGTTTCTTTGAAGATGCTCAAAGAATATGCGTCTGACGCAAAAAGAACCACGTCATCCGCATAGGCTAACGTCCTGATGCTTATCGGTGCAGCTGGAGGATCGTATCCTCGAATATCTTGGTGGCGATGTAGATATTGTAACAATGGTTCCAAATGGAAGATGTATAACAAGGAGGAAAGAAGACACCCTTACCTAACAACTTTAAACAGGCTGAAGGTAGTAGATATGGAACAATAATCGCCACACATGATGTGGCTGAAATATACAGTGCGGAAATAATCGTGGTAAATGTCCGAAGACAAAGGTGTCGAAAAATGTCAAAGAGGAACTCGTGCTTCACTTTGTCGAAGGCCTTTTCTTGATCAAGGCTTAATACAGCAAGAGTTTGATGACGAGCACATGCCTCTTCCATTATACACCGAATCATAATTAGATTGTTGGACATCCTGCGTGATGGAATTGAGCAGGATTATTTAGGGTTAATAAATTCTTCTGCATACATTTGGGGACGTTCAAGAAATACGTCACGCTCTTTTTGGCCTTTTCAGACGTCCCCCCATGTCACGCTGTGTCACACTTTTCTTACCCCCTCCCCTTTAAAGACATCACACATTAAGTCACCCCACCCCTTTCAACAAAAAATATATATAAATTTGCTTACTTAATAGTTCCTAGGGGGGTGCAATGGATTTCATAGCAAAACAAGTGGAGAACCATACATTGATTTTATGGTAGCATGTTCTCATATATTTACATTTTGCATTTTCAATAATTACATCCTACACAATTAGTCAAATTTGGCAAAAAATCCTGAATTTGGTTATTCTAAAATTTACCAATGTTCAACTAAATTGAGTGGAGCCAGGTGCCTATTCTAGTGAAAGGATAATAGAATTACACTACATCAATTTCTATCAGAAGTGAATATTTGTGAGAAAATGATGTGCTCTGTACCAATGATAATGGACAAAACATGACTTGATTGTGCAGGATTGCGCCACAGATCTCCGGATACTTAGTCAATTTTGTCTTCATTGACTCTTTCTATATACTGCTCCTGTAAGTCTTTGCGCAAATAGCCATCAAGCCCCGCTGTAAGTTAGCTGCTGTTCTTACAGGTTGGCTTATCTTAAATTTAACTGAAAAACCAAAAGGGAGAGAAGTGTGTGAAGACCAAGTGATTTGTTTATACGAGTTGGATTCAGTCATAGCCTACAAAGATCAGAGAAGTTTCTGTCGGGCAGAAAGAAGAGTGCAAGAAGTGATGTCAGAACATTATCTGCCTTGTGGTTTCTGCCATTGTTTTTACGCATGTGGAATCCACGCCTTAGGCTGGCCTTATGGGGGGGGGAGAATTGAAATACCGGATACATATTTCGGCTACTAATAGCCATCTTTTACTTTGAACTTGAGTTGACTTTTGTCTTTCAATGCTGAAGATGGCTACTTAGTAGCCAAAATATTATTATTAATATTATTATTAAATGAACCTTCTCGAGTCTATTTTCATCCGAGTACCGTCCCATACTACGAGGAAGCCCGTGATGAAGCTTTGGCCCCCTATTCAACTCAGAGATAAATTTCGTCTGGACACAATGTTCAGAATTCAAAAACTATACAATGAGAATTCTGATGTCATTGATTTATTTAATTAATTTGCCTCATCATATTACTATCCAGTGTTTGTGGGTATGGGTGTATTTATTGTTTATCATTTATTGAATTCATGCTTGTCATTTTGTAATTTATTGTATTTTTATAATTTTTTTGTTGTTGTTTTGTATTTACTACGTAATGTTAGTTTTATTTATTTAATATTTCTTTTTATTTTTTTTTATCTTGTAATTCTCATCTATTTGCTCGATATTGTAGTTCCGTGTTGGCTTGATTTAGCTGTGAGAACACAATAAGTGAATTGAATTCAATTGAATTGAATTGAAATTATTATTATTATTATTATTATTATTATTATTATTATTATTATTATTATTTAATTTATCACTCCACTGGGAGTAAATACTTAAAAACAGTTTGGCTATCAGCTCTGTTGTTCACTAGTGAGAGAAGTCTGTCAGTAATACTATTATAAGTCCATTATATATTGTTTCACTCTCCGTTTGAAGTGGACACATGTGCTCATACTTGAGCTACTGGGGCAATCAAACACTGTTGAGTACCGAAAAAGGTAACTCGTTCCAAATTCTAATTGCATTATAGGGAAAACGTTTTGTTATAAAGACAGATACTACTTCTGGGACAACAAATAGGTATCTCCTTGTTAATTATTGATGTAAGGAGGTTAAATATTAATTAAATTTGAAATGAATTTATCTCCTTATAATGGGGAAAAAATTGTGAAATAATAAAACAAAATTAAAATTAAATTAGAGTCACCAAACTTGAAAAAACTTAGGAGATGAAACTAGTCTATTGAGGATGAAGTTCTTGTGTAGTCTATTGAAGATGGGAGAAATAAAACTAGTCTATTGAGGAATGTAGATGAAGTTCTTGTGTAGATGATGTTGATAGGAGAAGACGGTGATCTTGAAGTACTGATGAAATTTTGAAGGGTTGATTCAAATTTTTGGGGTAAATTTCAAATAAAAAAACGTTTTCGAGAATTTTTTCTCAGCATCAGTTGATAAAGTATTTGACAGTTGTAAAACAGTTTAAATAAGAATGTAACAATTGATATAAAGGTGATGAAGCTAAGTTGATTGTAATTGTTGGTTATGATTGTTGGCTATTGTGTGTTAGGGTGATTGTTAAAAAGTAGTGTCCATTTATTGTTTATTTCTATTGATGGTTTGGCTAAATTTTTGTTGTTTGTAATGATGTTTATTGTTTCTTTAATTAATCTTTTTTTATAATTTTCTTCTTTTCCAATGATTTTTGTGTTATTCCAATCTGGTGTGTGGTTTTCTTTGATACAATGATTTACTAAATGGTTGTTTTTGTCTCTGTGGCGAAGTGCTCTTTCATGTTCTTTTGATCTTATTTCTAATTGTCGTTTAGTTTGACCTGTGTAGATATGTTCACAATTTTTACATGGTATTTGATAAATTATATTTCTAGTGTTCCATTTTTCTTTATTGTTTTGACATATTTCTTTGAAATTGATATTTGTGTTATTATTTTGATTGATTGTTGTTTTTAGGTTGGTGGTGGTTATCAATGATTTAGTAATGTTATTTGTTATTTTTGGTATGATTTTTATGTTTGGTATTTGTTCTAATATTTTTTTCTGTTTGTGGAAAATTTTATTATTGTATTGTATTGAATATCTTTTTTGTTGTTCTTGTAGATTTGGTATAGTTTTTGTTTTATTGTTTGTAAATAGGTTCAGTTTAAGTTTTTTAAATTTGTAGGAATATATTTTGGGGATGTAAGACAAAATTTCATCAGTACTTCAAGATCACCGTCTTCTCCTATCAACATCATCTACACAAGAACTTCATCTACATTCCTCAATAGACTAGTTTTATTTCTCCCATCTTCAATAGACTACACAAGAACTTCATCCTCAATAGACTAGTTTCATCTCCTAAGTTTTTTCAAGTTTGGTGACTCTAATTTAATTTTAATTTTGTTTTATTATTTCACAATTTTTCCCCCATTATAAGGAGATAAATTCATTTCAAATTTAATCTCCTTGTTAACTTGACGTTTACATCTGACCTGAACCAATTCTTTATAAATGCGGCTGGATGTCTTTCATTCCATATTGCTCGGAAATCAAAGCAATTTTACAAATAGTTGTAATGATCGGCAGTTTGTATTTCGAACAAGTATCAGTCACCGTGTCTAGTTTGTTTAGTTTAAAAGCCATCCGAATTATTTCGTTACAAGCGGTCTTTAACCTGTTTTGATTAGCTACAGTGGTCGAGGACCAAAAAACTGCCCCCATATGCAATTCTCGGTATAATTACTGCCGTTATAAGTTGGCATTTTTGGGTAGAAGTAAGTTTCTCAGTCTTTTAATAACATAATTCGAACGATGCATGGAAACAATTTGCTGATCTATTAGTTCGTTGAAACGTAAGTGTTGGTCCATAGGTACTCCAAGTATCTTGATGGAAGCTGAATCGGTCTCTCGTTTATTAACTGTCATTATACTAGTTTTAGTCTGGTTAAAGCAAAGACCTCTACTTTCGTACCATTTTGATAAAAGATCTAGATCTTGCTTAAGCAATTCCATCATATTATCTTGTTCATGTGGAGGGTAAGTACCAAATAGGAAGTTATCGTCTATGTAACTCACGATATCCATATTAAACCCAAGATTAAATAGGGAAGCTGTCGATACCGCATATAAGAGAGGGCCAAGTCCAGAGCCCTGAACAATACCACGCTTAGAGTTTTTACTAATCAACGGATCTTGGCTGATGATCTTAATTCTCGCATTGAAACAGTCCTGTAACAACGCCAAGTAGTTCTCCGATACTCCAAGACGCCTTATATCATAAATAAGTTGTTGTCTTGATATCGTATCAAAGGCCTTGAAGATGTTGGTCTGGGCTATAATAAATTTACAGTTTTTATCGTACGCTACACCGGCTTTTATAAATATCTCGATCGGGATCCAAATTACTTTATAGCCCGGTCTGCTCCCCCGTTGTTGGTTGGGTATTTTTGACCATATATATTTGACAAGGCTATTAAAAACACCTTATCTACAATTTTTGTAAGAGGGGAAAGCACCGAAATGGGATGATAGTTAGAGATAATATGCGGGTTACCCTTTCTATTCTTTACTATCCGTTGACAGAGACAGTAGATCATCCAATGCCCATTGTCCTTTAAATTCTGCAGCATTTTATCAGTTATAGTTAGAGGATAACTTCGGCCTCTTATCTTAACCTCCTTTATTAACTTCATGAGCTTTCTTCTAACCTCATATCCTTGGATATCATCCCCATTGCAGAGGACGGAACCTAGGCTGAGGACGATCAGGACGATCAAAACGGACTAGCTCTTCAAGGTATCATTCTACTCTCTTTTCAGGTATCATTTCGATAATTCTCATTTCACGGTGCGCCCTTTTCAGGGCGATATTCACCTTATGTTAAGCCTTATGTGCTGGTCCCTGGCGTTGGAATTAATATTCCCGTAAACCAGTACATCAAGACGCTCATTATCCTTCTGGGTCCCTGGCGTTGGGATTAATTTCCTCGCAAACCTAACTAAGGACATTTTCTCATATCATCTATTATTATTCTAATCATTCACGAGCGGACCCCTGGCGTAGAATTAATTTTCTCGTAAACCTGACTTGTTCTTTTTTCTTATATCTAGGTGCTTCCTTCTTAGGACGGCTTCTTTAGCACACACCCAGCTGCGAGGTTACTCTCCCCCCCCCCCTGGTTCTATACATTTATATATGATGGCTTCGTCCAAATTAACCAA
>JAHWFO010070148.1:472606-493353 GCA_023313115.1 Rhysida immarginata | reverse complement strand
CTGGTTCTATACATTTATATATGATGGCTTCGTCCAAATTAACCAAGCTGAAGTCGGCCAAAGAGCATTTGCTAGTGACGGATGGTAAAACTGTGTCCTGCGAAAAGGCCTACCGGGATGCCTGCTTGGATGCTAGGTTTGCTGCTTTTGAAATAGTGTTCAACGAAATGTTAGAAGCCCTCCGGGATGAAATACACGCTAAGTATAGTGCACTGGAGGAAACAGTGGAATCCCTACACAAAAGTTTTGAGGAGAAGTTCGAAGGTATCAATAAGGAAATTAAGGACTCTCGTTGAGATGTTATTGACAAGATAAGCGAACTTAAGGAAGCCTTTGGGAAATGCTCCGGGACTCCGAAGGCCAGTAACTCCACGGAAGATAATCCAGTTGATAGCAGCAAGGTAACTAATGTCTTAAAAACTATTTCCTCTTCTAATAGTATGGAGTCTATGGATATAATAGAAAACAGTGACTGTTCGACAAACGGTGGCTGTAAGAGAAGTCACTCTGACGGAACTGATGAAGAAGTGGACGACAGTCACTGGATTGGTGTCACTAATAAAAAATTCAGAAAAGGCACGAGGATCGATAACCTAAAGACCGTCTCCAGAGTAAACGAAGAAGTCGTCAGCGCGACTAGAATGAGGAATCCGAAGAATGTACAAGGTCGCGTCGGCTAATAAAGACCATAGGATCACGAAGAGGTATGTACCGCCAATTATTGTTCGGACTCATGGCGTCCCGTTTAAGACGATTTTAACTGAGCTCGAGAAGCATGTTCCAGTCGAAGAGATCGCCGTTCCTACGGGCAGAGCTGAAACCGTCAAGGTTAAATGTGAAGATGAAGAAACACACAACAGGTTAGTCTCTGGCATTAAATCTGATAATATTTTAAAAATTCAGCATCATCAACTGAAGTCGGAGAAGATCTTGAAATACGTAATTCGTAATGTGGATGTTACGTATGACCTCGATGACTTCCAAGAAGTCCTAAAAAGAGCCAACTACTTCCCGGAAAAAGTTCTTCGATTGAGGAAAGCCAAAGGAACCATTGATATGCCAATGGTTTTGGTTCTACTCCCGAACACCGAACACAACCAGTCATTGAAAAAAATAACACGTATTGGGCCGCTGGCAGTTTCAGTGGAGGCCTTTCGAGGGAACAAGAAGCCACTACAGTGTTACAACTGCCTGCGCTTCGGACACGTATCCATGGGCTGCACGAAAGATCCTCGTTGTAATAAATGTGCTGAGGGGCACCAGTCAGGAGATTGCCCCAAGATCAAAGGACAAGACCCACCAAAGTGCATCAGATGTGGTGGACAGCACACATCAAGCTACACGAAATGTCCAAAATACCCCCAGGTTCAAAGGATGACTAGTTCTAACGTGACAGCAGGCAAATCCTATGCTGCCGCTGTGTCTACGCCGGAAGATAAAGGCCTCAACATCAACGACCTACCAGGTATGTATAAACAATTAGGACGTATCTTTAATCTGTTTTCTAATCTAGGCAAAAGTTACCCACAGTTGAGTGGGCTCCTTACGACCAACTAATTTTTAGTATGGCTGCACAACGTTATACTGTAATCAACAAAGGTGAACTTCGGTGCGTGATATGGAACGCTAGGGGCATTCCCCGAAAGCGTATCGAGTTTCACAACTTTTTCATAAATCAAGAAATCGACGTGGCTTTCCTCTGTGAAACTCACCTCAAACCAAGCCAAGACTTCAAGCTACCTGGCTATTGTGTGTATCGTAAGGATCGAATGGCTTCAGATGCTGCAAGATGTGCGTCTGGGGGCGCTGCGATCATCATTAAGAGGGGAATTCAACACCAAGAATTAGTATCCAAGTCTTATGCAGGTATGGAATCGGCCTCCATCATTGTCAATGACGTTTCCTGTGGTGAAGTGAAGTTCGTGGCGATCTACAATTCACCTAAACATTATCTTGACATTTGCGAGCTTGATGAACTCTTCAGTGGTGACACTCCAGTCGTCCTGGCTGGTGACCTAAATGCCAAGGATCCAAGCTGGAACTCCAGAACGCAGAATTACAATGGCATGATTCTCTATAGGTATTTACAAGGTAGAGATGATATCATCGCTGCTGGACCTGTGGAGGACACCTACTACTGCGACCACTCCCCTAGTAGTGATGTTTTGGACATCTCGCTCTTGAAGGGTTTCTTCAAGCCGTACAATGCCTTCACGATTGATGAACTTTCTTCTGTCCACAAGCCTGTGGCGTTGAACTTTGACAATGTTGACATAAATTTCCGAGAGGAACTCGTACATCATCAAGACTGGAAGCTCTACAAAGATAATCTTAAGGACTATGGCCAACATCCCGACGTTGCTTACTGTACAGAGGACATCGATCAACTTGTTGATGACATCACCAGATGTATTAACAGTGCCATAGAAATTAGTAAGTATCCATCAGAGAATAAACCTTCTCATAGAAACCAACTCTCTCCTGGAATCCAACGCCTAATTGCTGAAAGAAACAGGACCCGTAGACTATGGCAACGCTATCCTGACCCTTGGCTCAAAACAAAGTACAACAGGTTAGTGCGAACAGTTCAAGAGGAGATAAAAGAGCTTCGCGACACTAGATGGAATGAAAAACTCAAAAGCTTGTCGGCTCGCGACAATTCCATTTGGAGTATGGTTAAAGCTTTACAGAAGAAGAAGAATGGTATGCTTCCTCCACTCCGTACACCACAATGTAACTATGTGCAAACTGATCAGGACAAGGCCCAAGTCATTGCAGATTCACTGGAAATGCAGTTTGTTACTCCTACCAACGATAAACTCGAGAGCCAAATCATGTCTCAGCGTGTGGAAGAAGGTATTTTCAACTTTGATGAAGTCCCGCATCATTTTACGAAGTACAACATCAAGGCTGGAGAGATTGCCAACATCATAAGTAAACTGAAAAAGAAGAAGGCTCCAGGAAAAGACATGGTGAGTAATAACGCCCATATGAATCTCCCAAATAACTTTATTAACTTTCTCACCAATATCATTAGCGACTGCTGGAAATTTTCTTACTTCCCTGTGGCTTGGAAGAAATCTATTATGTTGAGTATCCCAAAGCAGGGGCAAAATCCTGCAATTCCCGCGAGCTACCGACCTATTAGCTTGCTACCCTCGATGTCCAAGGTGTTGGAGAGAACGATCCTCGTCAGATTCCAAGATCACTGTCTAGCAAATGACCTCTTACGGGAAGAGAAGTTTGGCTTTCGTGCTGCCCACTCTTGTCCGATGCAGATATAGAGGCTCGTTGAAGACCTCAGCACCCCCCTGAACCTCTTCAGGTACTGTGGGGTGGTATTTCTAGATGTCAGTAAAGCTTTTGACCATGTGTGGCATGAGGGCCTTGTCTACAAAATGATCAGAGACGGGTTCCCTGCCGATTTGATTTTGATGGTAAAATCGTTTCTTGACGGCAGATCCTATCAAGCCAAAGTTGGAGAAAATCTTTTCACACCCCGTGTTGTAAAGGCCGGTGTCCCTCAGGGTTCCGTCCTCGGGCCTATGCTATTTAATTACTTTGTACATGATTTCCCAAAACCCGATAATTGTAATCTGTATTTTTATGCGGATGACACTGCCATTATGACGTGGGCACACCAGCCGGCTCACGTTATCACTTGGTTGCAGTGCGCCTTGAAGCAGTTCGAAGACTGGTTTAACTCCTGGAAGTTGAACCTTAACGTCGGAAAGTGCAAGGCTTTGTACCTCAATTGGAAGCTCAGGCATCCCCCAGATTCTCTTGTTCTGTTCAATAAGAAACTGGACTGGGTGGACAACTATAAGTACCTGGGAGTTATCATTGACTCAAGACTCTCATGGAACTAGCATATGTCCTATGCTCTGAACAAAGCGAAGAGGGCTAAGTACAGTATCATAGCTCTCATGGGTCGCAACAGCGCCCTCAGCATTGACAACAAGCTACTTCTGTACAAATCGATTATCCGGACCATACTCCTCTATGGCATGCCTGCGTGGGTGACTATCTGTAAAACCAGATGGAGTGAACTACAGTCATTCCAGAATGTTACTCTGAGGACCATTGCCCAGCTGGACAGAAGGACGGTGAAAAACCAATCCATCCACCTCGATTTAAACATGGCCCATATCGGTAAGTTTATACAGGATCTGCTTTTGACTATGATACAGAAGATGAAGACTCACGACAATAAGCTTGTGAAAGGGATACTGGAGAACTCAATGAATATGAACTGGCATACGAAGTATCGTAAACCGAGGCACGTTCTTGACATCAATTTTGAAGATATTAGCAACGTCTCTTTCCCAGACTATTGGAAGATGTGATGATCTTATTTTTTCCTTGTATTTTTTATTTCGTTTGTTTTTTTTGTTTCTGACAATCGTCAATCTTATTTTTTTTTTTGTATAACATGGAAGACCGCTTGGGTTGGTTAGGCTTCTTGACTACCTCAGTGTATTTCATTTGGAGTTTATTCTGGTTAGATGAGCTTTGTGAAAGCGCTGCTTTCGTCCCATCCTAACAAATGTACACTTCACTGTTCGATTGTCGATTGTCTTCCGTATGGGATGACCGGTTCCGGAGATCTTTCAGTATCCTTAAGCTCTTGCTCAATTATTTTTGCTGGTTGTGGAATATTTGTAGGGTTATTTACCCATTCCAAGTAGTTTTCCTGTTCATCAATAGGCAATTTTGGTTTATTGTCAGGGCAATTGTGGCTCAACAATTTCCAAATCTGATTTGCCTTGGCATATTGAGAGACCATCTCTCTCTTAGCTTTCCTTATGGATTTCTTAAATATCGAGTTGGCTTGTTTATACGACATCCGAGATAGGGAATCTTTTGTAATAATATAATTTTTGTAGGCAATCAGTTTTGCTTTCCATTTGTTTTGAATATCTGCGTTCCACCATTTTTTATTATTATTATTATTATTATTATTATTATTATTATTATTATTATTATTAGTTTTAGAGTTGCTACACTTACTAAAAGTTAAGCCAGTAGCCATTGCCGCGTTGGTCAATAGGGTATTAATGTTTTCAAGGAGCAAATTAACATCCTCTATCCTTTCCAGTTCATCCAATTTTACTGTATCTAATTGTTTATGATATTCTTCTCTGTTAAACCTACTATAGTTGGGGATAAGTTTTCCACTGGATTTACACCGGGAAGCAAAAGTGTAAACAGAATAACTTGGTGATCACATTTAGGTAACTGCATATACAGTTGAAATCTCCCAGTATTATATTCGTATTCATTACATCAAGGTCGCTAATAAGGTTAACACATTCCTCAATTTGAATATACGAGGGGCGATAAATAAACGTAAAAAAACGTCCATCTACTTCCTATAAGACATTTAATTAATAGAGCTTCTAATCCATTTTGGATAACGGACTCAATTAAAAAAGATGGTATCTCTTCACTGACTAATATTAAGACACTGCCACCTCTTCTTTGGTGGTCAGCTCTATACACCTTGTAACCAGGAATTGCAACTAGTGGGGCATCACAATCAGAGGACAACCATGTTCTGTTACAAAACACATGTCAGTCAAATGAGTTATTAGTAAGGCTTGTAGGTCATCTAGTTTTGGTAGCAATGACCGGGCATTAAGGTATATAATTTTTAATTCAACTTGCTCCTCTTTCTTACTTTTCCTGGGGCATACCAGGCCTCCCTCCAGGCTGTGACTCACACCAATAATCCTCATTAAATTCGGGGTTTGGGCCGTAGAATGGTCGTATTGATACGCCTTTCGGCCACATTGATTCTCTCAAACAGTCCTCCATTGTTCGATCTAAAACCCGGACAAATACATAGGGGGATATCTTGCCCATGCGAGTTGTCGATCTGCCACACTACGTAATATTCAGTTTGTCGTCTCGTACCCCGTAGATATAAAACACGAACATGTGCAAACGTATTTGGTATTTCAATTCTCTTTGAGGATTAAAGGTTCCCCCATTTTTAGTTGTTCCATTCCACAGTTTTTACCTAATTAATTTAAGGCTGGGACATTATAAATCTTAGGAAGCTTTCTTGAAGAAACAAACTTCTGCTGTGGAGGACAACAATGAGCTTTCTAACGATAGGTTCACAATAGGGCCAGAAAGATATCTCATTTTCCATTTGAAAGGAAAATAAAATAATAAAATAATGTGAAATAATAAAGAAAAATAATTCAGTATGAAAGAAATTGAATTCTTAAAGGTGTGTATTGTGACTCACACTTATGTAAAGTTCCCCCTACCACCATGTCACGCTGTGTCACGCTTTTCATACCCCCCTTTCCCCCCCTAAGAGCGTGACGTATTTCTTGAACGTCCCCTTTTCAGTCTCTGTTGAAAAACTCCAGTGAAGACCTTATAGTCCGTGTTTAGAAGGGTTATTGGCCTGCACTGGGGAACAAGTTCTGGATTCGGCACTTTTTGTAGAAGAATGATTTTCCCCAAGGTGAGATCTGGTGTGATGGAAGACTGGTCTTTGATGAACAAATTAAACACTTGAATCAAGAAAGGCCCAAGAAGTTTCCATGTTGCATTATAAAAGAAGTATGGAATGCCATCCATACCAGGGCTGGACTGATGACGGCCGTCCGCTGGCAGGAACCTCTTGACTTCGTCTTCGGAAAATGGATGAGAGATGGACAAGTCAGCATCCTCAGAAAAAGGTCTTATCGCCTCAATCCACTGCTTCGTGTCGTCTGATGGAACGGTTGGGTTATTGAAAAAGGATGAAAAATGGGCGTGAAAAGCTGACAAGATGTCGTGGTCAGAATTCACTTCCCCATTTTCCACCACCATACGATGACATCTTTTTTTTTATTGGCCCGTCGTCTCTCCTCGGCGAACGCTGCTTATGATAACTACCTGACGTCAGTCGCCCTGGAAGTTTGGCTCTGAGCGCTGCGTCGGCTGCCTTCCGGGTCATTAGAGCGTTGATCTCTCTCTTCACCTGACGTATTTCCATCTCGAATTCCTCCTTCGGGGTTGAAGGAGCTGAAGGATTTCTTGGAGCATAACCAGGTGACGAGGTCAACGATAAGCAAACGTCTAACCCAATCTTCTGAAAGAAATGTTTGATTTTGTTTTAGTTCTAGCCACGAAGCAAGCATAGGAGGCACATTATGAAGGTGTTTTTCAACAAACTGATCGAACATTCCCTTGTATTCCTCTTCGTCGAGCAGATAAACATTCAGGAACCAATTGCGATGGACTGAGAACCTGTAGATAATGCTGGAAATGGAGGATTCCATGATCACATGATCGCACTGTGGTCCGAGAATGAACATGGAATTAATTCTATTTTCCCTGGCAATCCCACAAATGCATTGTCAATAAGAAAAAAGTCTGATCTTGATGACATAGTGGCCCCTTGATGGAAAGTAGACCCAGGCTGGATACTTTGTGGACGGTGTGTCCGTAATTCGAATAATGCATTTCCTGGCACAAACGATACACATGACCAGACGAAAAGATGTTATCTGGATGGCAGTTCAAATCACCAGCAATCACCACAGGCAAAGATGAACACAGAAAGTTATTTAAGTCACTGAAAAACGTTGGTTTTTCTGCTGTTTTACACGGTGCATATACATTAAGCAATCGGAACTTGACACTACATGTTAAAATGTATAACGAAATGACCCTGCACTCGCAGTCATACACACAGTTCGACACCAAAATGGAGGGATTGAAAATGATGGTAGCAACTCCATTCCCATTTGGTGACGAAGAGTTGATAAAGAATTGTCCATTAGTGTATTGACTGCGAAGGCCCAGTAGATCGTAGCACTGTTGTGAAGTGGCAAGTTTTACTTTTTGAAGTAACAAGATATCCGGCCTGTACAGGGCAATGAACGATGACAATACCGATTGCTTAAAAGAGGAACCAAGTGAACGCACGTTCAGGGAAATTGACTTCATTGAGGATGTTTAATGAGGCAACTGCTGACCTGTGTCCGGTTGAGACTTGGGCATCCCAGGTGTTACAGGATGCTCCGTCGGTCTTCTCCTCGGTGATTGCAATCGACCTGATGATGAAGAAGAGCTGCGCGGCTGTCTCTCTTGGAGTGCTGGAAAATCCTCCACTGAAAACACGGATTCTGCACATACTGAAGCATCTACATCGTCATATCCAGAAGCTTCGTCTTCACCCATCGACACATTGAGAGATGGCTGTGAAAGAGGTGTAATCTCTCGAATCTCTGGGAGCTTGGAAGGAGGTGATGATGGCCACTCCCTCCTAAGCTTCAAAGATGGATTTGGAAGCGAAGATGGTCGAGGTGGTGGGGCATCAATTTTTATTTTGATTTTGATTAATTATTTTTGTTTATTATATCTTTTTATTTAATTTGTATTTTTAATTTATAACTATTATTTTTAAAAAGATCCAATACTTCAGTTCACAAGTAATTATAGTACTAGTTAATTGCTTATTACAATATGTGGATTAATAAATTGATTATTTTATTGAACTGAGAATTATTTCTTCCTTTTCTTTTAATTTAAAATTTTAAAATAGTTGCCTTTTAAAAATTCCTTAGGCATTGAATCAGCTATTTGAAGTCATTAAAAACATACGTTATCTTTAGTTAATGCAATAAAGTTTTTTTTTTTAAATCAGAAAACAGGTCATGCTTAATAATACCTCCAGAAATTACCTACAAAAACAGCTGAAATTACATTGAGAATATATGTCACCTTAGGTTTTTGCCAATAGCAACATGGCGAATGCTGCACTTCCGGTGGCACCAGTAGCGCTCAGCGAAATGAATAGGGCACTGCCAGTCTCTTTCTTTCATTTTTCACTGGTTTAAAGCACTAAAGTTCACAATTCAAAGTTCTAAATTCAAGTTTGCACAAACGAGAGCACTACTCACTACACTACTCAGTAGCTACCTTGGCTGTCATCGGGGTGGGCTCTGTATCCTGTCTCTCGATGTGAGGTTTGTCTGCCCTTTTTATTCGCCCTGCTAATGATCTCATTATGTATTCGATTATGCAGGGCGAATGGGAGCCGAACACCTTCGGGTCGAGCGAAAATACTGTCTAAGAGGAGGGAAGGTGGGGAGCGATTTTTCCGCCCAACTTTGTACTGGCCGCGCTCATTGTCTCTTCACTTTTGACACTGGCATTGTCTGATCGTTGCTCTCTTCGCTCGAGGCCGATGATCTGACATTATTTTTTGGAAGCACTCCCCCAGGAGTAAAATATAGAAAAGATACAATTTCCATTAAATCTTTTTGGGACTCTACTTAAGTTGAAGCTCAAATTCGCTTCTGACGTTAGTAAATAAATTTTGTACATGGAAACGGACTTCCTTTGGCCCCCCACGATACTTTGATCTCGCAACTTATAACTCGTTACTGCTGTATGTTAATATAGTAGTCCTTCAAGGAACGATAAAAATGAACACATGAGTCGATACACTTTGGAGAGGTGCATTGTTTAATCTTGCTCCTTAAATCAAATGGAAGGTTTTTCCAAATACTAATTGCGCTATATGGAAAGTATTTCGATATAAAGGGTGTGGTACAGTTAGGAACTTCGAATAAATATTGCCGGATTTGTCGATAATTTTCTCCCTGTCAGAACCAGTCATTGACAAACGATGCTGGGTGGTTCTTATAACGAATGGCATTAGAGAGTTCTGAAATTAGAGTTATGTTTATTATTGTCTTAATCGTTGGAAGATGAAACTGATTACAGGTCCGAGTGACAGAGTCTAATTTTTTAAGTCTGAAGGCTACCCGTATTATTCAGTTATAGGCTACAGTTATTCGTTTAATATTAACTGCTGAAGAGGAGGACCAAAATAAGGCACTATAAGTTAGCTTAGGCACTGTTGTTGCAGTGATAAATTGACACAACTGTTAAACAGTCGAAAGAGCTCTTAAGCGTTTAACCAGATGACTTTTTCGTAATAACAATGTAATTACTTGATCGGTCATCTCATTAAAGCGAAGATGCGTATTGATAGTTATTCCTAATATTTTCAATGATTTTTTTACTCTCTCGTTTTTAGCACAAATGAGAATTTTGGTCTTAGATTTATTCAGACACAGTCCGCGTTCTAAATACCAATTCGATAGAGCTGTTAAATCGTGATTGAGATGATATTCGGTAACTTCTTAATCTGACGAGTTATAGATGCTAAATAAAAAATTGTCGTCAACATAACTTAAGATCGGCCATGATAGTCGAGGTTCCTGGTTCGAATCCGGGTCGCAAAATTTTTCCTTCCATTTTTCAATTGAAAAATCATAACTTAATATGTTTAAGTTAAATTGCGAAGAAGTAGATCGAAGAAGTAGATCGAAGAAGTAGCGACAGCAAACATCATAGGGCCAATCCCTGATCCCTGAACAATTCCACGATTTGACGGTTTGTGTTATTACGGGATCACAGTTGATAACATTTACTCTATCTTTGAAGTAGTCGTCAATTAAAGCCATATACAGGGGTTGGCCATTGAAATTGAAACACCTTCGCAAATAGCACTGGATACCCCCAGGGCTGAATAGAACCTTCTGATGCATATCAATGAATCACGTGTCAGAGGTCTTGGTAGTCACTCCAGTAGAAAAGTTCGATAGTAAGCTTCAAATTGTCTGTGCAGAGCGCTATAATGGGAGACATATCCGACTTCAAAAGAGGGCAGATTGTTGGGGCGCGTCTAGCAGGTGCATCTGTGTCCAAAACTGCCACACTTTGTGATGTCTCACGTGCTACAGTATCCAGGGTGATGTGTGCATATGAACAGGAAGGACGAACCACGTCCAGGAGGAGCAACTGCAGGGGAAAACGGAAGTTGTCGGAAAGAGACGTCAGGACATTGACCAGGATTGTTGCACGAAAGCGGAAAACCACCGCAGCAGAAATCACCGCAGAAATGAATACACACCTCCAGGAAACTGTGTGCACGGAGAACAATCCGTCGTTACCTGCATAAATCCAACATCCATGGCAGGGTTGCTATACCGAAGCCTATCATCAGTAGTACAAATGCCTCCAAGCGGGTTCAGTGGTGCCGGACGCATAAAACCTGGACTTTGGATGACCTCAAACGCGTCATATTCTCGGACGAGTCCAGCTACACTGTCTTCCAAACAACAGGGAGGGTATTCGTCTGGAGGAGCCCCTCTGATGCCTACTACCCAGACTGCTTGGCACCCACAGTCAAACACGGAGGTGGATCAGTAATGGTTTGGGGTGCAAACTGTGCAGGACCTCTACCGATCCTTCCCAAGACGTGTTACTGCTGTGCTGGCTGCCCACGGTGCCCCAACACCTTATTAAATAAAGATTTTGGATTTCTACCAGGTGTTTCAGTTTCAATGTCCAATACCTGTAAGTATTCGATACCCCCCAACGATTTGTAACCTAACCTAACCTAACTGAATTGGAGGCGTTTTCGGCGATGCACAGGAGTCAACATGGGTGCTGTTAGCATACGCCTGCTCTGGAGCCCCAACCTCAAGAGGGACTGCTGCGCTTTCTTTGTGCTGACACGCCTAGTGGCCCCACTGTTTATTTGCTGTGTCATTTGCTCAACAGTCACTCGCCAATTGGTCTTGGCCAGGCATCGTAACCGACGCTCGCATCTAGGATCGGGGCCCCACAGTTAGCTCTTCGGTTGCTCAAAACTGTCTGGTTCGTCCAGTCGCGGTACATCTTCACAACGGCAGCCCTAGAGCAGTTCACAAAGGTGGCCGTTTCTGAAATGCTGCCCCCCTTGGCCCGATAGCCAATGATCATCCCCTTTTGGAGGTCCGAAGGGTCATTTGCACTGATCATGACTGCGACAATTGCTGTGTTAACGGATGCTACTACACGTCTGCTGTTGTCAGCTTTTAATGATATGCATGTGCATACCATGGGACGTTCCAACATGTTCGAGGAGAGGTGATCATTTTAATGTGTACCCTGTATATACATTGCAATACAACGTGAGTAACGCAGTGAATCTAAAATGTGCAACTAAAATCTTTATTTAAACTTCATCAAAATGTTTTTATCAACAATAAATTCATAATAAATCTAAAAGATGTAATAAGCTAGAGGAATACCGCCAGCGTATAAAAATTTATATTTATTCTATGACTGTAATTCCACGACCTTGGCCGAGTGGCAAAGGGTTGCTTTCTCTGACGAGTCGCGGCTTCTGGTGAGCAGAGTGGACGGACTATGGAGAAATCGCCGGGAAGCATCTGAGAACAGGCATCCCGACACCATCGTTGGCAGACGACAGGCTGGTGGAGGAGGTGCGACTGTTTAGGGGATGTTTTCTTGACATGGTCTGAGTCTACTGATACCACTGGAGGGTACTCTGAATGCTGTTCATTACCTGATGATCATCGCAGACCAGGTACAATGCTTCATGTCGACAGTGTTTCCTCAGGGTGATGGCACCTTTCTACAGGACAATGCTCCCTGCTGTACTGCCAGAATTGTCCACGACTGGTTCGAGGAGCCTGAGGATGAATTCCAACTACTCCCATGGCCACCAAACTCCCTGGACCTCAATCCCATTGAACATTTGTGGGACTATCTCGATCGCCATGTCTGCAAGCTGGACCCTCCACCATGCACGGTGATGGAAATACGGGATGCACTGATCGCCGAATGGTCCCAGATACCTGCCACCACCTTCCGAAAACTTATTGACTCTCTGCCACGTCGACTAGCTGCTGTGCTTGCTGCCGAAGGTGGATATTCCGGATACTAGCAGGTGGTCATATTAATGTGTCCCGACCCTGTATTTAGTCACGTAAAAAAGTCCTCCTTACAATAAAAGGGTTTTTTAATTCCAATAAACTAACATAACTTTCGTCCTAATACAAAAACCCTTGTGAGGTGGACTTTTTTAATAACTAAGTATTATCACATTTTAATTATATATTTCGAAAATATTTGTATTGTTTTCTGATCGAATCCAAATTTTCTAGACATTTTATAAATATTTTAACATTTTGTATAAAATATCAATTTTTTTTTCTTAAAAATTTATAATATTGATTAGTATAATAATACATTTAAAAACCTCAACCAATGCTATATTTTACTAATATTTATAACAAATACTATTTCAGTGTCTCTTTTTGATTAATTGATTTTAAATTTGTAATTCTGAATAATGTCTGATCGATTAGAGGTAAATAAACTTTGTTCATTTCGATAATGTTTTTTATGTATAAAAACAATTCTTTTATGTAAATTATATCACTTACATTTTTCCTCAACATTCATTGATTATTAACATTTTGCGAGTTACAAAAATCCCATTTTTAGCGTGGAAACACATTTTTATCGTCATATAAGCATTCACAGATGGGTTCCCTTCACAGTTCCAAAAACATCGATCCAATACAGTGATCCACGCGACCGAAATCGTGGGATCAGAGCTTGAAAAACTTTGAACGATTCAAACTACTGCGACTGACGATTTGCAGTTACGACTTCAGTCGGGCCTTCGAGTCGGAGCTAAAAATCGGATAATTAAGAAATCGGTTTCCATAGGCTCGACTCAGTCGGATGCGATTATCGTCGAATCGCACTTAAAATCGGTGGTATGAGAACCAGCCTTTAGGCTATACGAAATTTTTTAGCTTTATTTGCAAATGGGATAGTCGTGATAGAAAAGAGCATTATAAAAAATAGGTGTGGCCTCAACGTCTGTCACTCCAACCCGGGCAGAAACATGTTGAAAATGACCCTTTGATTTACTGACAAAAAGTGTTACTTCCACCGTTACATATAAATCTAGGGCTGATTAAGTATTTCGTAAAAGCAATGAACAAAACTGGAGCTGCTTTTCAATATCTTTGCCAGAAATTTTCAAGCTTAAGTGAAGCTAACATTAAGGAATGTATAATCGTCGGTTCTCAAATAGGAAATTTATTTCAAGATGATAACTTTGACTCTGTTATAAGGTAAAGAAAAAAAAAGCCTGGGACGATTTTCGCCTTGTCGCAACTAATTTCTTGGGAAATAAGAGAAGTGACAACCGCTGAACTTATTGAAAATAGGTTGAAATCATCATACCAAAAACTGGGTTGTAACATGTCCTTCAAAATGCTCTTTTTACATTCTCATGTGGACTTCTTTCCGAACAGTTGTGGAGCTTTTAGCGATGAACATGGGGAGTGTTTCCATCAAGACATCGCATACATGGAAAAACAATATCAGGGCAATTGGAACATTTCAATGTTGGCGGATTATTTTTGGACCGTTCGTCGAGATGTTACAGAGGCAGAATACAAGAGGGCAGCGAAAAAAACCACGTCGCAATTCAGTTAATAAATAGAAGAACCATATGATTTCTGTTAATTTTTCCATAAGACTTGTAACTTGGTTTTCTAAAAAACGGAAACTAATTCTAAAATATAATTATCATTTTTGTATTCAGCATGTGAAAATGAATAAAAAAAAGCTACTTTATCTGAAGAATACTTTTTTACAGTCAAATTTTGTAGACCAGTGTAATTAAAGATTTGAAGACTTGGGCTACCTCACCATGAATTATTTCAATAAATGGTGAAGATGTGTAAATATTTCAATAAATGGAATGGTTTTTTTTTCCTGTATGGTTGCATTGATTTTTATTTATTACCTCGATATATCTTGATTAATAGAGTTTAATTGTCGCTTTTCGTGTCAGTATGACGTATGACCGAATGGGGGAGGGAGGGTTTACAAAAATATGATGTGCTGACACAGGGGGGAGGGGGGTATAAAATTATTTGAAAAAAGGATGAAGTAATTTGTGGACGGCCCCTTGTACATTATTAAATTCTTGTCGATGCTGAGGGCGCTGATCCTACCCAAGAGCGCTATCTATACTTAGCCCTCTTTGCTTTGTTCAGAGCAAAAGCTACGTGACTGTTCCATGAGAGACTTGAGTCGATGATCAGGTCAAGGTACATGTAGTTGTCAACCCATTCGAGTTTCTTATTGAATAGAATCAGGGAATCTGGGGGATACGTAAGCTTTTTGTTGAAGTACATGGCTTTGCTTTATCCGACGTTGAGATTCAGTTTCCAGCAATTAAACCAGTCTTTGAACTTCTTCAAAGCATTCTGCAGCCGAGTGATAATGTGACATGATGGCAGTATCATCAGCAAAGAAATATATATTACACTTCTCGGGTTTTGGAAAATCGTGCACAAAATAATTAAAGAGATTGGGCCCGAGGACAGAAACCTGTGGGACACCAGCCATTACCTTGTGGGGCACGGAGAAGTTTTCGCTAACTTTGGCTTGGTAGAACCTGTCGCTGAGAAAGGATCTCACCATCATAATCAAATCAAAAGGGAACCCATCTCTAATCTTCTTGTAGATTAACCCCTCATACCACACTTGATCGAAAGCTTTACTGACATCAAGAAAAGCCATGCCACAGTACCTGGAAAGGTTTAGTGGGGTGCTCAGATCTTCAACGAGCCTCCATATCTGCATCTGAAACGAGTGGGTAGCTCGAAAGCCAAACTGTTATTTCCGCACTAAACCACTGGTGAGACAGTAGTCTTTGAACCTGGTTAGGATCGTTTTCTCCAAGACTTTAGCCAACGACGGGAGTAGGTTGATAGGTCGGTAGCTCGCAGAAATTGTAGGATTTTGCCTCTGCTTGGGGATACTTAACACAATAGACTGCTTCCAAGCATGCGGGAAATAGAAAAACTTCCAACAGTCGCTTACGATATTCGAGGTGTCTTTAATGATATTTTTTGGGAGATTCTTTAAGGCGTTAAATTCTTTCAGGCGTTAAGATTCTTCAGGTCTTCTACAAATCGGCAATCAACAATCAAGCAGTGAAGTGAAAAAAGTCACGATCGTTCCGGGAGCTGGGTAAATTACACTGAGACAGAGGAGAAGCCTGTTGGTCTTCTAAAGACATCCTGGCGATAGGGTCCTTACTTAGTTGGATGAGGGATAAGATTGTGGGTTGACGTAGTTATGACCCATCTGTGGGTTAGGAGATCCAGAAGTCGGAGAAGACGCGCTTGTTGATATCGTCGAAGTGAACTCCAATGACATGTCAGGGTCTACGAAACCATAAGTGACCCTAAAGGCTAGAGAGTGATCCAGAATGCTGGCTACCAAGGAATTATTATCGATTTTAAGAAGTAATTTCTTGAGAAACACCTAAACATAGCTACCAATGTGGGCCATACTGAGGTCATCATATATCTAGTAGTTGTTTGCAATTCTTCTGTCCAGTTAAACATTGGTCCTGAGAGTTACATTCTGGAAATATTGAAGTTCTTTCAATTTTGACTTGCACATAGCAGCTCAGGGAAGCATTCCATGAAGCAAGATGGAGCGGAACACAACTTTGTACAGCAAGAGCTTGTTATCCAGACCAAGCGCACCATTTCTCCCCAAGAGTACAATCAGGCTGAACTTCGTCTTTTTGGCCGTGTTGAGAGCGTATTGAACTTGGTCATTCCAGTTTAATTTAGAATCAAATTTAAGCCAGGATATTTGTAATTCTTGACCCAGTCAAGGTGTCTGTCATATATGACAAAGGGCCCTGTTTGATTCCTGCATTTCCAGGTGACTCACATGGCTTTGCATTTGTGAACGCTGAGCTTCAGCCGCCATTTGTCGAACCAATCTTCGCACTGGCGCAAGTCCTTTTGTAACCGCTTGATGACATGGGCTGGGTTTCTCACGCATGTCATGCGGGCCGAATCATCAGCGAAGAAATGCAGGTAACACTTAGCAAACTCCAGAAGGTCATGGAGGAAAAAACTGAACAACTGTGGTCCCCGAATGGAGCCCTGGTGAACACCAGCCTTGACATCGCAGGGGTCAGATAAGGAGTTACCAAACTTGACATGATAGGATCTGTGTAACAGGAAGGAGCGAACCAGAGCAATCTTTGCTCATCAGGGAAACCACAGTTCTTCATTTCGAAGATGAGTCCGTCATGCCAGACTTGGTCGAAGGCCTTATGCACGTCAAGAAAAACTATTCCGAGTAATTGAGAGGACTGTTGAAATCTGCAACAAGCCTTCATATCTGGAGTTGGCATGAGTGATTCGATAAAAGCCGAATTGCTCATTGCAAATAAGATTATTAGACTTGCAGAAGTTATTGAACCTCTTTAGAATAGTGCACTCGAAGACCTTAGAAAGCTTAGGCAATAAACTAATAGGCCTGTAGCCGACTGGAAGAACAGGATTCAGACCCGGCTTAGGTATAATGAGGATGACAGTTTTTTCCAGGCGTTTTGGGAAGTATCCGCGGTTCCAGCAGTCGTTTAAGATCTTGGTCATTAAGCAGATAACCTTTGGAGGTAAATTCCTTAGCTCACTTTTGGTGACAGATTCGGTACCCGGAGCCTTTCTGCTCTTAAGACGTTTTATGATGAACGGGGCCTAGGTTACTTCTATGTCATGAAGAGGGTTATGTACGTGATGAGTAAGATCATAATTTATGCAGCCTTCACTAATTTGGTGGATATTTTTGATACCTATCAGTCTGTCTGCAGTGGAGTTAGTGAATTTGTTCTACCGTGTGTTCACGATAAGTTGAGCTTTTTCCTGGGAGCTGCACATAGTTACCATTAACCGCACGTAGGAGAGGTAGGTTACCTGCCTTCTTGTTTTTGAGGGCTCTGACTGTACACCAGAGGGAGTTACCCTGGACAGACAAGCTCTTGATCTTGTTCCACCTTTGGTTTCGTAGTACCTTGAC
The DNA here is from genome assembly GCA_023313115.1 of Rhysida immarginata. Classification (NCBI taxonomy): domain Eukaryota; kingdom Metazoa; phylum Arthropoda; class Chilopoda; order Scolopendromorpha; family Scolopendridae; genus Rhysida; species Rhysida immarginata. The sequence continues at coordinate 475,623 of JAHWFO010070148.1, read as the reverse complement.
CTGTTCACTAACCTTGCAAGTTAGCCTGTTGTATTTGGTCTTAAACTGAAGACTTAGTACGTTGCCACAATCTTCTGAAGGAGTTCCTTTCACGTATGCTTTGCCTGATGGCTGGGGGAAGATCGAGATGGTCGAGTCGCTTACAATCGATGGCTGTGGCGCTGAATTCAGTAGCTGAACTGATCAATCGAGTGATATCGCGGATATTGTCATCAATGTCTTTATTGGCAGGATCCTTATATGAAATGTTGCTTTCCTTCAGTAGATCTCTAAATAGCTTCCAATCTTCCTTATGGCATAGACTGACCTTCAGGTCTCGGTTTAAGCCTTCGAAGTTTAGTGCGACTGGGCGACGATCTGAGGATAAAGCATTCACAGTAAAGATGTTAAACGGCTTGAAAAACCCTTGAGGAGAGCAATATCAACTACGTCACTGATGGGTGAGTGGTCGCAATAGTAGGTGTCTTCAAGAGGACCGATGACTAAGGTGTCAATTTGATTCATCAAGTAACCATGGAGAATAGAGCCATTATGGTTCATATGTTTGGAGTTCCTGTGTGGGTGTTCGGCGTTACAGTCACCCGCCATAATAACTGGAATGGGACCGTTTAGCAGATCATCGAGCTCACAGGGATCAAGCTTATGCCTGGGCGAGTTATACAAGGAGATAAATTTAACTTCCCCTAAATCCACGTCATTTATGATCACGGACACGGCTTCCATTCCCACGAGAAGTGGTAGTGGTGCTCTCGCAATGATCGATGCCTTGTTTGACTAAGATTGCTGCACCACCAGATGCAGGGCCAGCAGCATGTGTAAAGGTACTATCGTTGTGGTAAACAGATTATCCAGGCAATTTGAAGGTTTGACTCTGTTTGAGATGAGACTCACACACAAAGGCAATATCAGTATTCAAACATTTAAGGAAGTTGTAAAACTCTATGCGATTGTGAGAGAGCCCTGTCACATTCCAAATAGTGCAACAAAGCTTACATTGCTTAATTACTCTTTAAGGATGTCTGTCGATGGTTAATTTCTGTTTCGACTGAGGCAAGCTGAGGCAAATCTTTGCTTTTTTTTCCTTCAGAAGATTCATCAAGTACCCCATATTTCTGTATACTCTGGTCAATTCACTGTTATCTATAATTCCTGTACTAATAGAACTGGTTGCGCCAGAAGAAAATGTTCTACCATCCACTGTTTTGGTGCTTTTTGAGTTTCCTAGTCTGGGGGTACTGTGGACATTTTGTATAAGTAGATTTGTGTTGACCTTCACATCTCATGCATTTGGGGGGGGTGCCCTTAATGTTATTGCAATCTCTTGGCTGGTGGTCACCTGTGCACTTGCTGCAGTGGGGCAACTCAGTGCAACCTTGAGATACGTGCCTGAAACGTAAACAATTAAAACAATGCAAGGGCTTTTTGCTTCATCGGAATATTTCCATATTAACAGCTAGAGGTCCAATGCGATTAAGGCTTAAGAACGTCTTGTTATGTTCGGTGTTTTGTAATTGTACCAGGCCCATTGGCATTTCCACTGAGCCATTTGCTTTTTTCATCCTGATTGCTTTTTCGGGGTTGTAATTAGACTTTTTGAGGTCATCACAAATCTTCAAGAATATAGGTCATGTCAACATTCCTAACCACGTACTTCAGCATTTTTTCTGATTTGAGCTGGTGCTGTTGAATTTTAAGCACTTCCCTGCTTTTAATACCAGACACAAGAGCTTTATGGGCACTTAATCTTAATTGTGTCTGTTCTACCCGTGTGGGCTCAGATTTTGTCACGCTCAACATGGGTTTTGATCTCCTCCAGAATCTCCTTGATGGGTTTCCCATGACTGAGTAGAAGCATGAGGTGTAGGACAATTCCAAGGCTTAGGTTTTCTCTCCCGTATTAAGGCAGAGGCACTCTTATTGATGTTGATAGTAGACTGGTTGTTTGGTTTATTAGAATTTTTGGCATCGACTACTAAGGTCATTCTGCGCCTTTTACACAAGTTATATCTGTACGCAGCCCAGAACAAACACAAACATCCATGCCCACGGCGGGATTCGAACCCACGACCAGGTGAACTCGAGAACTAGAAAGCCTACGTCCTAGCCCTCTCAGCCACCTGGCCGGCTGATAGTAGACAGAAAACTGATACCTTTTTTTGATTTTTTAATTTGATGAGTTCTGGATACATCCTCATTGTCATCGATAATATCATTGGTAAGGATTCTCTTACACCCAGAATTTTTGTTGAATATAATTTATCAAGTTTTCCACAGGATGTGCCTGCTGCACCTTTACCAGCAAACTATGAATTTTTCCCGCTGTAGGATAACATTAATGGAAATTGTATCTGATCTTTTGCCAGCAATATATTCAAGACCTTGTTTAAGGGTAGCCTGGAGGTGACTTAGTCTATTAGTGACTTTAGTAAGAGAGTTGAGAATTTCTGTATTGGTTTTTTTCAAAATTCTATTCAATATCGGTGAGCTTATTCCTAATCTCGATTACACCCTTGATAAGGGATTCAAACTTAGATTCTAGGGTATTATACTTTGATAAGAGGTCACTTCGGAGGGACTCAATCATTTCATTCAAAACTAGATCAAGACCTGACATCCATACATGCGTCACGATAGGCTTTTTCGCAGGTAACATTTTTACCATCCCCTGCTTGCAGAATGCGGTTTTCTGAATTTTGTCCAGGAACTTTTGACAATGCCATTTAAAATATATACTGAAACAGAACTGACCTGAACTCGATGAGAAATGAAGGAACTAGAGTGCAGCAGTTTCACAGTGTAGTGCCGACTTTGCCGTCCTGAGTAGGATGCACCGAGAGGAGTACTGAGCGGCCTTGAACGATGGTTTCCGAGCTATCCACAAAAAAGAAAATAAGATTGACGATTGTCAGAAACAAAAAAACAAACAAAATAAAAAAATACAAGGAGAAATAAGATTATCACATCTTCCAGTAGTCTGGGAAAGAGACGTTGCTAATATCTTCAAAATTGATGTCAAG
>JAHWFO010070148.1:429253-472206 GCA_023313115.1 Rhysida immarginata | reverse complement strand
TTCCAGTGAATCTGCAATGACTTGGGCCTTGTCCTGATCAGTTTGCACATAGTTACCTTGTGGTGTACGGAGTGGAGGAAGCATAACATTCTTCTTCTTCTGTAAAGCTCTAACCATACTCCAAATGGAATTGTCGCGAGCCGACAAGCTTTTGAGTTTTTCATTCCATCTAGCGTCGCGAAGCTCTTTTATCTCCTCTTGAACTCTTCGCACTAATCTGTTGTACTTGGTTTTGAGCCAAGGTTCACGATAGCGTTGCCAAAGTCTACGGGTCCTGTTTCGCTAGGCACCCTATCATTCCTAAACCCTTTTATAATTTCACTTTCATATGTTTCATCATATTACATTTTTCTCGCCGCCCCCTTATTATTTCCTATTTGTCCTCCGTCCTGTCCTATCCCAACAGTTCGTCTAATTAATCTCATCTGTTCTCTTCTTGTGTGTCAGCCAATAACGTCTTACTATTCCCCATGCAAACTATATATAAACCCGTCCGTTAGTACAACTTTCTATCAAGAGTGGAAGCGCTGTCTAAGGAACTTGGTAGCAAAATTGATAGTTTAAAAAGTGATATTAAGAGTGCTAGTTTAGAGACTGCCAATGGCTTTGCTAACCTTGGCAATATTATCAAGGAGTTTATGGGTTCTCCCATTACTTCTGATTCGCCCATGATATTGGTAAATCCTGATGCAACACATAATAATGAAAATGTTTCTACTTGCCTGGAAGCAGTCGACGAAGGAAACTCCTCAATACGAACTAGCGTCAAAAGAAGGCATGAAAATGATTCTGCTGACAGTGATGGAGGTAACTGGCGTATTGCGCAGAATAAAAGAAACAAAGGTGGTGTTAGGATAGACAACATTCAGTCTACTGTCGATGTCAAAAATGGTGTTTCTGTAGCCATACGAGGTAACAAAGCCAAACTTGGTCATTCCCAAAGCAATGCCACCCATGGAAAGGGAGTTATTTACATTCCTCCGATTATTATTCGTCATCACGGAAAACCAATCAAGCAAATTCTAGAGGAAATCACAAAACATGTGTCTTTAAATAAAATCATCTGCCACACTGGTCGCAAGGACACCATTAAAATTAAGTGTCTTGATGAGGATACGCACAAAATTCTAGTATCTGGAGTAAAGAATAACGATGTGCTAAAAATCCAGCATCATCAGCTCAAATCAGAAAAGCTGCTGAAATACGTTGTCCGAAATGTTGACACAACGTATGACCTGGAAGACTTTTGTGAAGATCTCAGGAAGGCAAATTATTATCCTGAAAAGGCAATCAGGCTGAAAAAAGCTAACGGTTCCGTTGAAATGCCACTGGTGTTAGTTCTACTCCAAAACACTGAGCACAATAAGTCATTTTTGAGTTTAAAGAGTGTTGGTCCCCTTGCTGTAATTGTTGAATTGTTTAGAGGCAACAAAAGGCCCTTACAATGTTACAACTGTTTACGTTTTGGCTACGTCTCCCAAGGTTGCACCGAATCGCCTAGATGTAACAAGTGCGCAGGTGACCATCAGTCGAGGGACTGTACAAATGTAAAGGGTAAAGACCCCCCTAAATGCATTCGTTGTGATGGTCAGCATACTTCAAGTTACACCAAGTGTCCGAAATATCCCCAAGTCAAAAGGATCAAAACCACTAAAGTAGTTGATGGCAGAACCTATGCTTCAGTCGCATCCAGCTCTTCTCATTCAGATGCGGTCGATCCAATCCATTTGCGTAGCATTTATAGGAGTCTGGGTAACCTTCTTAACCTCTGTAAGGAAAGTGGCAATGTACTGCCACAGGCTGCGTCCCACGAAATCAAGAACTGACCATGGACAGACACCGCTACAGAACAATTACCCACGGAAAGCTTCGTTGCAATATATGGAACGCCAGGGGAATCTATCGGAAGCGCATCGAATATTACAATTTCATCATTAATTGGAATATTGACATAGCTTTCGTGTGTGAGACGCACCTGAGATCAACTCAAGCTTTTAACTTGCCGGGTTATCATGTTTATCGAAAGGATCGACCTCTGGGTAGCAACGCCAGTCAAGCATTTGGTGGAGCAGCTATCATTGTCAAGGATGGCATTGATCATCGTGAGACTGTCACTCCGAATTATGTAGGAATGGAAGCTGTTTCCGTGATAATAAATGACGCCGACGCAGGTGAAATTAAATTCACCTCTTTGTATAATTCTCCTAGGCACAAGCTTGGACCGTGCGAGCTTGATGAGCTGCTCTCTGGGCCCATTCCAGTGGTTATGGCGGGAGACTTTAATGCTAAGCACCCTACATGGAACTCCAAATGCTCCAACCAAAATGGCAATATCCTCTATGGATATACTCTAAACGAGATTGACACCTTTGTTGCTGGACCCCTTGATGACACATACTACTGCGACCATTCTCCTGTCAGCGACGTGCTGGACGTTGTAGTTCTTAAAGGATTCTTTAAGCCCTATAATATTTTCACAGTCGACGACTTATCCTCTGACCACCGTCCAGTGATGCTTATCTTTGAGGGCTTAAGCATCGATGTAAAGATTGGGCTTCGCTCCAAACAAGACTGGAAACTCTTCAGGGATATCCTTAGAGAAAACAGCATTCCATATAAGGAGGTTATTGACAACGAGGATATTAATGCAAATATCAGTTCTATTACTCGTGTTATCAATGATGCTACGGCTTCCAGTACTTTCACTACTGATCGAAAGCGTCCTGAACATCTCGACCTCCCTACTTACATCAGGCGTCTCATACTTGAAAGAAATTCCTATAGAAGGTTATGGCAGCGTAAACGACTTCCCTTCTTTAAGACGAAATACAACAGGCTAGCTCGAAAAGTCCAGGAAGAGGTTAAATCTTTACGTAACCAAAGATGGAGCGAAAAGCTAAAGGCCCTGTCAGTCCAGGACAACTCGCTCTGGGGTACTGTAAGGGCTCTAAAAGGAAACAGACCCATCAACTTACCACCGCTGCTTACCGCAAATGGCAATGCTGTCACGGGCGACCAAGATAAAGCTCAACTGATCGCCGAATCCCTGATTAAAAAATTTACCACTCCTGGTGAGAACGACCCGGATAATTTCCCAAATATTCGTCTTGTAAACGATGGCTGTATCGCATACGAGCTCACTCATCGTATTTCTACCTGTGAGGACACTATTGGTGTTCAGGAAATCTCCGATGTCATCAAGCATCTTAAAAGCAGGAAAGCAGCAGGTATCGATTCCATCACTAATAGCACTCTCAAGAACTTACCTCCTAATGTTGCGACTATTACCAGGGCCATGAATGACTGCTGGAGACATGGTTACTTTCCTGTCAAGTGGAAAGAGTCTGTAATCGTTACCATACCGAAGCCTGGTCTAAACCCTGCTCTTCCTGTCAGCTATAGGCCTATAAGCTTGTTACCTATGCTATCAAAAGTGTTGGAACGCATCATTCTTAAGAGATTTAACGACTTCTGTGTGGCTAACAATCTTGTTCGTGTAGAGCAATTCGGCTTTCGACCAGGTCACTCCTGCCAACTCCAGATCTGGAGGCTTGTTGCAGATTTAAACACTCCTCTTAACTGCGCTAAATATGGTGGTCTTGTGTTTTTGGATGTCCGAAAAGCTTTTGATCAGGTTTGGCACGAAGGCCTAATACACAAAATGATTACTTGTGGATTTCCGGACGATCTTATTGCCTTGATTAGATCCTTTCTGTCGAACAGGATATTTCGAGTAAAGGTTGGCTGCTCCTTGTCGAACCCGTGTGACGTCAAAGCTGGTGTTCCCCAGGGTTCTGTTCTTGGCCCTGCACTCTTCAACTTTTTCATCCATGACTTCCCAACATTTACAAAATGCAAGCTGTATCTGTTTGCTGACGACGCGTCCATCATGACCACTGCTCGCGTTCCCGCTCATGTCATATCTCGATTGCAGAATGCCTTACATAAGTGCGAGAAATGGTTTGCTAAGTGGAGACTCAAACTAAACGTCGACAAGTGCAAAGCTATGTTTATTACCAAGAAACTTCGGAAACCACCGAAGCCTCTCCTTCTTTCGGGTAGAGAGCTCGAATGGGTGAAGAATTACAAATACCTCGGAGTGGTGATAGATGCTAAGCTAAATTGGGGTGACCACGTCTCCTATGCTATCAATAAGGCTAAGAAGGCAAAGTTCAGCCTGGTCGCCCTCCTGGGGCGAAACAGCGCTCTTGGAATAGATAGCAAACTTTTGCTATATAAAATGGTAATCCGGACCATTCTGTTATATGGCATGCCTGCCTGGGCCACAATATGTAAGTCCAGATGGAAGGACCTCCAAACTTTCCAAAACGTTACCTTGAGGACCATTGCTCAACTCGACAGGAGAGTTGCAACAAATACTTCTATTGCCGACGATTTTGAGATACCTCCCATTGGAAATCACGTCCAGGAATTGATGAAAAAGCTGCTTCCGAAGATGAAGGACCATCCCAATCCTCTGGTTGCAGGTATTCTTGAGCACCCGCTTACCTTCAGAAGCCTTCTTAGACATCGCAGGCCACGTCACCTCCTGGACATCATTTTCGACGACATCCAAAAGGCGATATTTCCCGAATATTGGATCTCCTAGCTCCTCGTGTCCCTCGTCAATCAACAATCAACACTATCGTCCTGATAGGAAAGGACTCTATCTTATCCTCTGGATGACTTAACTAGGTTTCATCTGGCTTCTTGTCTAGTTCAGTGTACTTCCCGTGGTTACTTTCTGGACGAGTATGGCAGTGAAAGCGTTGCTTTCGGACCACTCGTTTCGTTTTACCTGCACTGTTCGATTGTCGATTGTACAACTTTCTTATTTTCTTTTTTGTATAATATGGAAGACCGCTTGGGTTGGTTAGGCTTCTTGACTACCTCAGTGTATTTCCTTTGGAGTTTATTCTGGTTAGATGAGCTTTGTGAAAGCGCTGCTTTCGTCCCATCCTAACGAATGTACACTTCACTGTTCGATTGTCGTACAACTTTCATAACTTCAGGATAATTCTCTAATATTCTATTTGCTTTTAGAGAATTATCCTTTTTTGCTTTGATAAAGGATAGGCTCTATCCGAAACGTCAGCTTTTTATTTGATTTTATAGTCTTATTTTGATTTTACTTATTTTTATTGTTTTGTTATTTGTTAATTATTATTTTATTTTTCATTTTTATTTATTAACTATTATCTATCAAATTTTATAATGATTTATATACTTTTAATTTTTTACTAAAAATCCTTGATAAGCTGTACATAATGAATTGCGTAAACTGATGTTTATTATGGTTCTATATGCAATTGATGGATGCGGTAAAGAAGAAGGACGAGACACAAGAATCCTGGAATAAAAATAATACAAATAATAAATATATATTAATTAAATATTTTTCTAGGCACTATGAGGTAAATAATCTTTTACCTTTTAAATCTAAGAATATTAACCTACTGTCTTCTCATTAAAGTTTTAAAGAAAATCAAAAATATTAGCTCCTCTATTGAATTGAAATCAATGCAGTTATCTTTACCACAGTATAAGTAATAAATTTATTCTTTATACTTTGATCCTTACTGGAATACTGTAGATGAATCAGCATTCTTGTATGAACAGGTCAATCAGAAGTTTTGAAAGAGGAAACGGAGGAGAAGGATACATGTTTAATTGTTGGTTGCACATGTCTGTGCTCGTTAGATAAAACAAAGTTAGGATGATTGGAAAGACTAATGTACCATATACGAGGGGTAGTCATAAAGTTTTAATTATTACTTTAAAAAAATCAAGCTGACACCATGAAACTTGGTGATGTTGTTAGTCCTTCTCTACATATTCACCCTTTGCCGGCCAGGTGGCCGAGAGGGCTAGGGCGTAGGCTTTCCAGTTCTCGAGATCACCTGGTCGTGGGTTCGAATCCTGCCGTGGGCATGAATGTTTGTGTTTGTCCCGGCTGCGCACAGGTATAACTTGTGTAAAAGGCGCAAAAATTCTAATATTCACCGTTTAATGCGTAGAAGTCTGCAATTTGGCTGTGCAGAAAACGTTCCACCTCGAAAATCTTCTTGTCATCCTGGAAATGCCTGCCACGCAATGGTTTCTTCACCCGAAGCAAGAGGAAGAAATCACTGGTAGCCATGTTAGGAGAATATGGGGGGAGGTGCAAAATTTGATAGCCCAAGGAAGCAGCATGTTTTGAATGTGTGTGAGCAGTCGCGGATCCCAGCGGGTAGCGAACATTGTCATGTTCGTGCAAGATGTTGAAAACTGATCCATGACTGATTTTCACTTTCTCCACTATAGTATCAAATGTGATACGCCGGTCCTCGAGTGCTAGGACCTCTACTTCTCTTGCGATTCCCGGTTCTTCATGAAGAGATGGACTGCCACTTAGTTCTTCGTCATTCAGACTTGTTTGTCCACACTTACAGCATCTGCGCCACCTAACCACTGTGTCTAGGCTGGTGCACTGTTGCCGTACACTTCCACCAACTCAGCATGGATTGTTGCAGCATTATTCCCCTTCAAATGCAGAAAACAAATCGCCGCCTGATACTCTACTTTATTAATGAGGGGCCTGGCTGTTGAGGCACTTGTCCCACTGCGACACAAGGCGGTGAATGGCTATCTCATAAAATTCCCGAGGCTGCGTTGTGAACCAGTTCGGCACGTCCTGCTTGACATCGTCGTCCGAGATAAATCATTTGCCCCTCAGAGTCTTTTTTAGAGACCAAAATCGCAGGGAGAGAGGTCTGGACTGTATGGAGTGTGACCGAGAACCTCCCACTTGAAATTCTGCAAGAATGCCGTGATTGTGTTGCAAGGCACGTGCAGTGTTCACCGTACACTTGTGACATTCTTTGATGAATGTCCGTTCCCCGTACTCCTTCTGCTGTCAGAAAACTAATAACACCTCTTTACTCTTCTTTTGACGCCTCCATTTCACTTATTCACTGCTTATACAAGGCGAATGACGGTTGGACGATTGACGCTTGCTTCTGCTTTCTTTGTATGGTCACGTGACTTCCACCGTCACCCTCTAGCGGCGGGCTGTGAACTTCCGTGCTCTTGGCGGAACCACTCTTCATTACGCACGTAACGATATCACCATTCTGTCACCGGTTGCACAATCCAGACTACATTTTCATTTTTGAATGCTCCTTATATTTAACAGTAATCATCTCTAAAAAATTATTTATCTTTGGATATTTGTAAAAAAAATACTGAATAATATGATATAAAAGATAAAAATACGACTTCGCTTTGCGTCGCATGCCGGCGTTTTGAATAATTCAACGAACACGTTAATTCCGCAGATAGCGAATAATACCGATGGGACCACAGTGTAGCCTACGTTGATAGAAAATTCTTTATTGAAAACCCGGATGGTCTAGTGCAAAGAATGGCTAGCAGCTGGGAGGACTTCAGACCCTACTTTAGAGCACTTGGAGAGAATAGCGAGGCAGTCACGAGGCCCACGGTAGCCATTTCCGTGGCAACAGCAATTACGCATGGTGTTTGTTTAGCTTATCATGTCATCCAATATATTCATCTACTTCAGTTTTATGGTCGTTGTTTATTTTAATATCTTTTATAAACATGAAATTTTAATAAAATGATGATGTCTGACGAAATTTTATTACATACACTATCCGCTGATAATTTTGTTAATTTGTTAATCTGATCAGCCTTTTATTCAGATCAAATGTAAAAAATGCATTATAATTTTGTCCGATATTACGTTCACCCTCTTTCATGTCGCCATTTTTTACATTCGCGTTCAGATTGGAGTGCATTGCAAATCATCCAACATAAAAGATAGAAGAGAAACAGTTTATTTATTGTACAAATAGTAAAATATAACTCTCTATACAGGATAAATGAATAACTTTTTCCAGGCTGATTGATAAATAGTTAACATGTGCTATTGTTAAAGTAACAAAAGGCCAAACTTTACAAAAGGTCAGAAACTAGTAATAACAAAAGTTTTCTCTAAAAACAACAGAAATATACAAAAATATTCCGAATGTGCATTTCGGTAACCACTTTCTGCTGATGATGGCAACGGTGTTGCCGAAATGTACATTCGTAATATTTTTTGTGTTTTAAGAGGTAACTTTTTTATTACTGGATCTTTGATCTTTTGTAATATTTGTTTTTCTTTTTTTTTGATCTATTTTAGCAACAGTTCATGTTGTGTGTTTATAAATCAGATGGTAATAAGTTATTCATTAGATTATTTATGTTAAACAAAATGTTTACTCAACAGTAAAATCCGTACAGTACATAGACTACATTGTATATGAATGCGTCGCTGAGTTGATGTCTGTGTAGTCAGAGATGTATACCTTTACAAAGAAAGTACAGTCCTGGAGAAAATTATAGGATTAGTCAAGAGATGCAAAATGAACTTATTTGATTCACAATCCTGAGTACAGTATATTTGTGTAATAGACAATAAAACATATTTCTAAGAAAACAACAAGTATTTAAAAATAAAACTAGCATCATCTTTTATCATTTAGAAGCTACAAAACGCAATGGTCAAAATTATAGGACCAGTGTCATTGGGACAACAAAATTTTTTACTCGGATTGTTGTAATTATTTTTTTTCAACAATTTTAACGTAAACTAAAACGTTGCTTGCTTTCCGTTTAAACGTATCACTTCAATTAATCGACTTAGCTAATTTTGTCAGTCTGTCGAGTGGGATATCAGCCCATGCTTTTGTAATGGCACTTTTCAAATCTTTTATAGTGTGAAACTGCTTTACTCCGCAAAAAACGTTTCGCACCACATCACTGCACAAGTTCTCAATGGGATTGAGATCAGGAATGCACGCTGGCCAGTCTAGACCAGTCCAAAACATGACTTTCTTGATCATGAAGCCACTGTTGAGTGGATACTGCATGCAGTATGGCCGCGTTATCTTGCTGAAAGAAAGTCCAGATCGTTCAGTTCGTTTCCAGATGGCAACAAATAATTTCCTAAAACATCTTGATAATCGCCTGCATTTGACTTCGGCTTCACAAAACGCAAACTTGATTTGCTGTTGGCAGAAAAAGCAGCCCAGATCATAAGGGAACCTCCGCCTCGCACTCGTCTTGAAAGAAACTGTTCTGACTGCCTAAGATCATGCCAGGAGAATCTTATGCCATCAGGCCCGTCCATATTAAATTTTTTTCGTTACTAAGGATAGTATGATTCCACATTTCCTAATTCCCAGTGTACTGTTCCGCAAAAGCCAGCTTTGCACGCATGTAGCTTGAAGTTAATTTTGCTTGTATTTATATTTCGTGTAAGGTGGTAGGTGGATGCTTGGTGTACACGATGAATTATTCTGTCTGATACATAAAGTTTCAGAGATGACGTGATGTTAGAGGATGTTGCTCCTGTGCTGGTTGAAGCCATTCTCAGAATAGCACGTTTGTTTCCTTTTTGACAGCTTCGGACGACTTCCTGGATGAGAATTTTTTTCGTAGCCATGTGGATCAGTTAAAAAAATTCTAGACTACAGTCTTGGACTTTCCAATAATTCCAGCAATTTCTCTTTCACTCTTTCCACAGCTTTTGTAAGTTGTAATTTGAGCTTGTTGTTCACTGCTAAATTTTCTACCAAGTCCCATGATGATTTTTTTCAGTACAGAACAGAATTTCGTTGTTTACTAAAGTAATGAAAATAACTGAATTCTTGGCAGAAAAAATTCAGAATAATCCATTATTTTGAAGGTGGTCCTATAATTTGGTCCACTGCGTTTTGTAGCTCACAAATGAAAAAAGTTGATGCTAGTTTGGTTTTTTTTTAAAACTTGTCTTTTTCCTTAAAAATATGCTTTATTGTCCATTACAAATTAAACTCTACACAGGACTATGAATCAAATAAATTTATTTTGCATCTCTTGACTGGTCCTATAATTTTGTCCAGGACTGTAGGTATACCTCTCATTGTCGTGAGCGAGTGCATTGGGTTTTTCGTAGAAATCAGTCTAGACAATACTCTTTTAAACAAGTGTGTGGAAACGAGCGCCAGGAAAACCATCGCCCTACCAATCTACTGTAAGAGACTGTCCATTATTCAGTCTATGGCTGGTGCAAGCGTCCTTTTCTAATCGTCAATAGGACTGCTGGGATCACTTGGCATTCATTCACAGTTCTGTGCTACAGTAAACTGATCGATGTAAATTCGTCCAGTAGTGTCACCCAGAATGATATGTTTCAGTCAAACAGATTACGTGCTGTGTCGTACGTGTTTTAGAACACACTTCCGATTCAAGAATAGAAAGTGAACGGTTTAAGTATGTAGTTTCGAATAAGTATAGAACGTGAACGGTTTCTTTATAGGCATTAGGCTACAGTTTATTTTGTTTTCGCAATACGTTCGGAGTCCTTAGTATTGTTTCTGTCAATGAAATTCGTAGTCTTTACAATACAATAAAGGAAGAACAGACTTTATTCCCGGCTTTATCAAGGTTATAAACTACACTAAACAATCGACAGTCGAACAGTGAAGTGTACATTTCTTCGGGTGGGACGAAAGCAGTGCTTTCACGAAGCTCACCCTACCAGAATAAATTCCACTTGAAATAGGCAAGAAGCCTGACTAACCCCAGAGGTCTTCCACATTATGAAAAAATAAGATTGATGTTTGTCAGAAGATTGGGAGAGAGGGCGGAGGGGGGTATCACATCATCCAATAATCCGGGAAGGAAACGTTGCTAATGTCTTCGAAGTTGACATTGAGAATATGCCTCGATTTTCTACATTTTGTATGCCACTTCATTTCCATCAGGTTTAGTATTCCAGCCACCAGGTCATTGTCATGGCTCTTCATCGTCTGTACCAAGTTCATCAGGAGATCTTGGACAAACTTACAAGGTGAGTAATGTTAACGATTTTTTACGGTCCTTCTTCCGTGCTGGACAGTGGTCCTCAGGGTAACATTGTGGAATGACTGAAATTCACTCCATCTGCTTTTACATCTCGTTGTCCAGCCAAGCATGCCATAGAGGAGCATAGTCCGAATCATCGAATTGTATAGTAGCAGCTTATTGTCGATGCTGAGGGCACTGTTTCAGTCCAGGAGAGCTATGAGGCTGTACTTAGCCTTCTTTGCTTTGTTCAGAACGTAAGTCATGTGACAGTTCCAGAATAGTCTTCAGTCGATTATAACGCCAAGGTACCTGTAATTGTCGACCCATTGGAGTTCCTTATTTAATAGGACAAGAGAAACCGCGGGACGCTTAGGCTTTTTGTTGAAGTATATAGCTTTGCATTTTCCGACGCTAAGGTTCAGTTTCTAGCAATTAAACCAGTCTTCAAATTTCTTCAAACTGTTCTGCAGACGAGTGATAATGCGAGTTGGCTGGTGCAAAACATAAAAACATAAAAGAACTACACTACAATCGACAATCGAACAGTGAAGTGTACATATGTTAGGATGGGACGAAAGCAGCGCTTTCACAAAGCTGATCTAACCAGAATAAACTCCAAATGAAATACACTGAGGCAGTCAAGAAGCCTAACCAACCCAAGCGGTCTTCCATATTATACAAAAAAGAAAATAAGATTGACGATTGTCAGAAACAAAAAAAAAAAGAAATAAAAAATACAAGGAGAAATAAGATTATCACATCTTCCAGTAGTCTGAGAAAGAGACGTTGCTAATATCTTCAAAATTGATTTGCTTCGGTTTACGTTACTTCATATGCCAGTTCATATTCATTGAGTTCTCCAGTATCCCTTTCACAAGCTTATTGTCGTGAGTCTTCATCTTCTGTATCATAATCAAAAGCAGATCCTGTATAAACTTACCGATATGGGCCATGTTTAAATCGAGGTGGATGGATTGGTTTTTCATCGTCCTTCTGTCCAGCTGGGCAATGGTCCTCAGAGTAACATTCTGGAATGACTGTAGTTCACTCCATCTGGTTTTACAGATAGTCACCCACGCAGGCATGCCATAGAGGAGTATGGTCCGGATAATCGATTTGTACAGATTTAGCTTGTTGTCAATGCTGAGAGCGCTGTTGCGACCCATAAGAGCTATGATACTGAACTTAGCCCTCTTCGCTTTGTTCAGAGCATAGGACATATGCTGGTTCCATGAGAGTCTTGAGTCAATGATAACTCCAGCAGTTAAACCAGTCTTCGAACTGCTTCAAGGCGCACTGCAGCCGAGTGATAACGTGAGCCGACTGGTGTGCCCATGTCATAATGGCAGTGTCATCCGCATAAATATACAGATTACAATTATCGGGTTTTGGGAAATCATGTACAAAGTAATTAAATAGCATAGGCCCGAGGACAGAACCCTGAGGGACACCGGCCTTTACAACACGGGGTGTGGAAAGATTTTCTCCAACTTTGGCTTGATAGGATCTGCCGTCAAGAAAGGATTTCACCATCAAAATCAAATCGGCAGGAAACCTCTCTGATCATTTTGTAGACAAGGCCCTCATGCCACACTTGGTCAAAAGCCTTACTGACATCGAGAAATACCACCCCACAGTACCTGGATAGGTTCAGGGGGGTGCTCAGGTCTTCAACGAGCCTCCATATCTGCATCGGACAAGAGTGGACAGCACGAAAGCCAAACTGCTCTTCCCGTAAAAGGTCATTTGCTAGACAGTGATCTTGGAATCTGACGAGGATTGTTCTCTCCAACACCTTGGACATCGAGGGTAGCAAGCTAATAGGTTGGTAGCTCGCGGGAATTGCAGGATTTTGCCCCTGCTTTGGGATACTCAACACAATAGATTTCTTCCAAGCCACAGGGAAGAAGAAAATTTCCAGCAGTCGCTAATGATATTGGTGAGAAAGTCAATAAAGTTCTTTGGGAGACTCATAAGGGCGTTATTACTCATCTTGTCTTTTCCTGGAGCCTTCTTCTTTTTCAGTTTGCTTATGATGTCGGCGATCTCTCCAGCCTCGATGTTGTACTTCGTAAAATGCTTCGGGACTTCATCAAGGTGGTAAATACCTTCTTCCACACGCCGAGACATGATTTGGCTCTCGGGCTTATCGTTGGTAGGAGTAACGAACTGCAGTTCCAGTGAATCTGCAATGACCTGGGCCTTGTCCTGATCAGTTTGCACATAGTTACATTGTGGTGTACGGAGTGGAGGAAGCATACCATTCTTCTTCTTCTGTAAAGCTTTAACCATACTCCAAATGGAATTGTCGCGAGCCGACAAGCTTTTGAGTTTTTCATTCCATCTAGCGTCGCGAAGCTCTTTTATCTCTTCTTGAACTGTACGCACTATCGTGTTGTACTTGGTTTTGAGCCAAGGTTCACGATAGCGTTGCCATAGTCTACGGGTCCTGTTTCTTTCAGCAATTAGGCGTTGGATTCCAGGAGTAAGTTGGATTCGATGAGAAGGTTTATTCTCTGATGGATACTTACTAGCTTCTATGGCACTGTTAATACATCTGGTGATGTCATCAACAAGTTGATCGATGTCCTCTGTACAGTAAGCAACGTCGGGATGGTAGCCATAGTCCTTAAGAATATCTTTGTAGAGCTTCCAGTCTTGATGAAGTACGAGTTCCTCTCGGAAATTTATGTCAACATTGTCAAAGTTCAACGCCACAGGTTTGTGGTCAGAAGAAAGTTCATCAATCGTGAAGACATTGTACGGCTTGAAGAAACCCTTCAAGAGCGAGATGTCCAAAACATCACTACTAGGGGAGTGGTCGCAGTAGTAGGTGTCCTCCACAGGTCCAGCAGCGATGATATCATCTCTACCTTGTATGTACCTATAGAGAATCATGCCATTGTAATTCTGCGTTCTGGAGTTCCAGCTTGGATGCTTGGCATTTAGGTCACCAGCCAGGACGACTGGGGTGTCACCACTGAAGAGTTAATCTTCCTCGCAAATGTCAAGATAATGTTTAGGTGAATTGTAGAGCGCTACGAACTTCACTTCACCACAGGAGACGTCATTGATAATGATGGAGGCTGATTCCATACCTGCATAAGACTTGGAGACTAATTCTTGGTGTTGAATTCCCCTCTTAATGATGATCGCAGCGCCCCCAGACGCACATCTTGCAGCATTTGAAGCCATTCGATCCTTACGGTACACACAATAGCCAGGTAGCTTGAAGTCTTGGCTTGGTTTGAGGTGAGTTTCACAGTGGAAAGCAACGTCGATTTCTTGATTTATCAGAAAGTTGTGAAACTCGATACGCTTTCGAGGAATGCCCCTAGCGTTCCATATCACGCACCGAAGTTCACCTTTGTTGATTACAGTATAACGTTGTGCAGCCATACTAAAATTAGTTGGTCGTAAGGAGCCCACTCAACTGTGGGTAACTTTTGCCTAGATTAGAACACAGATTAAAGATACGTCCTAATTATTTATACATACCTGGTAGGTCGTTGATGTTGAGGCCTTTATCTTCCTGCGTAGACACAGCGGCAGCATAGGATTTGCCTGCGGTCACTTTAGAACTAGACATCTTTTGAACCTGGGGATATTTTGGACATTTCGTGTAGCTTGATGTGTGCTGTCCACCACATCTGATGCACTTTGGGGGGTCTTGTCCTTTGATCTTGGGGCAATCTCTTGACTGGTGCCCCTCAGCACATTTATTACAACGAGGATCTTCCGTGCAGCCCATGGATACGTGTCCGAAGCGCAGGCAGTTGTAACACTGTAGTGGCTTCTTGTTCCCTCGAAAGGCCTCCACTGAAACTGCCAGCGGCCCAATACGTGTTATGTTTTTCAATGACTGGTTGTGTTCGGTGTTCGGGAGCAGAACCAAAACCATTGGCATATCAATGGATCCTTTGGCTTTCCTCAATCGAAGAACTTTTTCCATGAAGTAGTTGGCTCTTTTTAGGTCTCGGGAAGTCATCGAGGTCATAGATAACATCCACATTACGAATTACGTATTTCAAGACCTTCTCCGACTTTAGTTGATGATGCTGAATTTTTAAAATATTATCAGATTTAATGCCAGAGACTAACCTGTTGTGTGTTTCTTGATCTTCACATTTAACCTTGACGGTTTCAGCTCTGCCCGTATGAACGGCAATCTTTTCGAGTGGAACATGCTTCTCGAGCTCAGTTAAAATCGTCTTAAACGGGACGCCATGAGTCCGCACGATAATTGGCGGTACATACCTCTTCGTGATTCTATGGTCTTTATTAGCCGAGCGACCTTGTAAATTCTTCGGATTCCTCATTCTAGTCGCGCTGACGACTTCGTCGTTTACTATGGAGACGGTCTTTAGGTTATCGATCCTCGTGCCTTTTCTGAATTTTTTATTAGTGACACCAATCCAGGGACTGTCGTCCACTTCTTCATCAGTTCTGTCAGAGTGACTTCTCTTACAGCCACCGTTTGTCAAACAGTCACTATTTTTTATTATATCCATAGACTCCATACTATTAGAAGAGGAAATAGTTTTTAAGACATTACTTACCTTGCTGTTATCAACTGGATTATCTTCCGTGGAGTTACTTGCCTTTGGAGTCCCGGAGCATTTCCCAAAGGCTTCCTTAAGTTCACTTATCTTGTCAATGACATCTCTACGAGAGTCGTTAATTTCCTTATTGATACCTTCGAACTTCTCCTCAAAGCTTTTGTGTAGGGATTCGACTTTTTCCTCCGGTGCACTATACTTAGCGTTTATTTCATCCCGGAGTGCTTCTAACATTTCGTTGAACACTAGGTCAAAAACAGCAAACCTAGCATCCAAGCAGGCATCCCGGTAGGCCTTTTCGCAGGACACAGTTTTACCATCCGCCACTAGCAAATGCTCTTTAGCCGACTTCAGCTTGGTTAATTTGGACGAAGCCATCGTATATAAATGTATAGAACCAGTGGGGGGGAGTAATCTCGCAGCTAGGTGTGTGCTAAAGAAGCCGTCCTAAGAAGGAAGCACCTAGCTCTAAGAAAAAAGAACAAGTCAGGTTTGCGAGAAAATTAATTCTACGCCAGGGATCCGCTCGTGAATGATTAGAATAATAATAGATGATATGAGAAAATGTCCTTAGTTAGGTTTGCGAGGAAATTAATCCCAACGCCAGGGATCCAGAAGGATAATGAGCGTCTTGATGCACTGGTTTACGGGAATATTAATTCCAACGCCAGGGACCAGCACATAAGACGTAACAGAAGGTGAATATGTCCCTGAAAAGGACGCACCGGGAAATGAGAATAATGAAATGATACCTGAAAAGAGAGTAGAGTGATACCTTGAAGAGCTAGTCCGTTTTGATCGTCCTGATCATCCTCAGCCTAGGTTCCCGGATCCTTATGATATCAGGATCAAAAAACTACACTAATCGACAATCGACAATCGAACAGTGTAGTGTATCAGTATTCGTGTGGAACTTGAAGCATAGCTTCCACAATCTCACCCTTCATAATCATATTCCAAGGGAAATACACTGAACTAGAAAAGAAGCCTGATGCACCCTCAAAGGTCATCCAAAGTATGAAAGAAAATTGCCTCCTCTTGGTGGAGGAAAATTTGATTGACGACTGTCTAGACTAGAAGCAGACCACTAGTATTAGATAAAACACGACCTATGAAGTCCAGTAATCTGGAAATATGACATTATCAATGTCATCAAAATTAATATCAAGTATATGCCGTGGATCACGATATCTCTTTCTATGTATAGGATGATTTAAAATGCCCGAGACTAGCTCGTTGCTATGATTTTCTATATTGGGCAGCATGGATTCCATGAGCCCTTGAACGTATTTGCCAATATGAGTCATGTTGAAGTCATTATAAATGGAGGAATTGCGAACAATTCTCCGATCTTTTTGCGCAATAGTCCTAAGGGTAACGTTTTGGAACGTTTGCAGTTCTTTCCACCTAGTCTTACATATTGTGGCCCAGACGGGCATACCATACGTCTAGATGGTCCTAACAATGGCCTTATAGAGTAGGAGTTTATTATCAATGTTTAGAGCACTATTCCGGCCCAGCAGAGCAATCAAGCTAAACTTGGCTCTCCTGGCCTTATTCAACGCATAAGTTGCGTGTGGAGTCCGGGTAAGTTTAGAGTCAATGACAACACCAAGATATTTATAAGTTTCAACCCAGTACAGTTTTTTGCCATATAGCGTTAGAGAATCTAATGATCTCTTTCTCTTCTTGGAGACAAACATCGCCTTGCATTTGTCTACATTCAATTTTAGCCTCCACTTGCTAAACCAGCTTTCACACTCCTTTAGAGCCTTCTGCAGCCGCGAGACTACTACGGCTGGTTGACGAGCACAGGTCAGTATAGCAGCGTCATCTGCGTAAAAAAAGAGCTTACATTTGGAAGGACTTGGAAAGTCTCGCATAAAGTAATTGAATAATACTGGCCCCAGGACTGAACCCTGTGGGACACCAGCTTTTACTTTATACATAGAAGATAGGCTATCTCCAACTCTGGCCTGAAAGAACCGGTTGGAGAGAAACGAGTGTATCAGAGTAATTATGTCTTGAGGAAATCCATCCATAATCATTTTAAAAATAAGACCATCGTGCCAGACTTGGTCGAAGGCTTTGTGTACATCGAGGAAAACGACCCCACAATACATAGAGAGATTAAGGGGCTCATTGATATCCGCTGCGAGCCTCCATGTTTTGAGTTGGCAGGAATGGTTTGAGCGAAAGCCAAATTGTTCATCGCGGATGAGATCGTTGGCATCACAGTACTCAATGAATTTCTTGAGAATTGTTTTTTCCAGGATTTTGGAGATTGATGGTAACAAGCTGATGGGCCTGTAGCTAACAGGATTTGCAGGATTTTGTCCTGGCTTAGGAATGCTTAAGACAACTGATTGCTTCCAAGCATCCGGGAAGTAAGTGTTCTTCCAGCAGTCATTAATCACTTTTGCAATATCTTGAATTGTATTTTGAGGTAAATTTTTTAAAGCACTGTTCTTAATAGAGTCTTTACCTGGAGCTTTTCTCGTTTTTAAATTTTTAATGATGCTTTGGACTTCATTTATATCAATGCTTTGTTTTGGTAATTCATTGCCGTGAATATTATAGAAGCTAGTTATGCAGGATTTTACTTTCTCAGACATATCAAGTCCTATTTGCCGACCATCAGTAGGCGTGACAAACTGTTCTGAAAGTGAACTTGCAATAAGCTGCGCTTTATCATCATCATTCGTGATGAATTTGCCATTTTGGGCTAACAGTGGTGGGATATTAATGGCTTTATTATTTTGTAAGGCTCGAACCATGCACCAAATAGAGTTATCGTGGGTCGACAGACTCTTAACTTTATCGCTCCACCTGTCATTACGAAGTGCTTTTACCTCCTCGTGAACTCTTCTAGTGAGCCTATTATACTTGGTCTTAAGCCAAGAATCACGAGTTCGGTACCACTGCCTTCTAACCTTATTCCTTTGCTCAATTAATTGTTTGATTTCTGGTGTGAGATCAAGGTGATCAGCTCGCTTCGACTCTAAGGGTGAAGCACTAGAGTCAATAGCTGCATTTATACGTTTAGTAAGCCTTTTCACATTAGTATCTATGTCGCTCGTACTATGTACGTTATTTAGTGGGTCGTCATCGTTTTTGAGAATTTCTCTAAAAAACTTCCAGTCTTGTTTGAGCCTCAGTTTCTTCTTTGAGGTCAATGTTTACGTTGTCAAAATTTAGTGCAACTGGTTTATGGTCTGAGGATAGATCATTGACAGTTTAGATACTGAATGATTTGTAGAAGCTCTTCAACAACACAATATCAAGTACATCGCGTGAAGGAGAATGATCACAATAATATGTATCATCCACAGGGCCTACTGCAATGATATCAGATTGCCTTTGCACGTAGCCATACAAAAGGACACTGTTTTGGTTATGGCATCTTGAATTCCAGTGCGAGTTCTTAGCGTTCAGGTCTCCCGCCATAATAACGGGAATATTCCCGGAAAACAGCTCGTCAAGCTCATTGGCATCGAATTTATGCTTGGGCGCATTGTATAGAGCCACTAGTTTCACCTCTCCCAGTGTGGCATCAGTAATGATAGCAGAGGCAGCTTCCATTCCCATATAGTCTCGGGTTGGTTCCTCCCGATGATGAATTCCTTTCTTAATAATAATTGCTGACCCACCTGACGGGGACTTTACTGTAGTGGAAAGAATTCTGTCTTTACGATAGACACAGTAACCAGGTAGCCTGAAGTCGCGGTCTGGCCTTAAGTGTGTCTCACATAGAAATGCTATGTCTATATCCCATTGGGTTAGGAAGTTGTAAAACTCCCCCCTGGCGTTCCATATTACACAACGAAGTTTACCTCGATTTGTAATAGAATAGCATCGATCAGCCATACTGTCAGTATTTATTCGTAAGTATTCCACTCATCAATGGCATTTTCTTGCCCAGTTCGTTTAACAAATTGCATACACTGCCAATTTGTTTATACATTACTTGAAAATCATTCACGTTAATGCTCTTATCTTGTTTGGAGACCATTGAGGCATAGGAAATCTCCGGCGACACTTTAGGACTTTGCACTCTCCTGACTTGCGGATATTTAGGACATTTAAAAAAAAAACAAAAAAAACTACACTAATATACAGAAATTATATACAGAAATATGGTGCAATGGATTAATATGATTGGATAAAATACAACGAATGGCATGACAAAGGCAATGAGTAATAAGTGCAATGAAGGTAGAAGTAAAATAAACAACATAGGTATTCTTTGACTGGATAAGAATACCAGGGTGTCTAGCAAAACGATTTCGCAAAATTCCCTGACTCTTCCCGGTTACAGAAAGTTGCCTGAATTTTTCCCGTTACAAAAAATTCCCTGGTATTTCCCAGACACAAAAAAATCCCTGACTATTCCCGGTCTTTAGTCACCCTGGAATACAAGAGAATGAGTACACTATGAAAGGTACACTAACTGGATGAAAGCAGAAATAAAACCGATAGGATAACAAATAACAAAAAAATAGAATACAAAAAGTGAGGACATAAATGAAAAAGAAGGGTTTATGCATAAAGAATATGAAAAATTAAAAATAAAATAAATAAATAAAAAGAGAATTACAGTAAATCTGAGACGGAATTAAAATGGAAAAAATGTCAAAATCCGTTAGACAGTAAAGGAGAAGGTCAGGAGACGAGTTCTTGGCTTTGAAAATGTCTATGGATTCCAGAGTTGCGGTTTTAAAAGTGTCATTACGGAAGTGGAGAACGGACATCAGTTCTTCACATTTCTTAGGCGTGTATCGTGTGATGGCGAGATGATTTTCATAATGGGATGTCACCTTTATTCTCGTATGACTTCATATGTTCTTTAAAGCGAACAGCGAAATCACGGGAAATGGTCACAAACTTCGCAGTCTAGTCGATATACACCAGAACGGAAATATTTGTTGGTATTGCTATGGGCGGGAGGGTTCAACGTACGGAAACGGGGAGTGGATGATCGGAAGGAGATGGGGAGGCCAAGTGAAGAAAGGAAATTAGTTAGGCGGGAAAAATTGGGGCCAAGAAAAGGTATAGATACCCATTTCTTGGGCGGGGATGGGACTGGAGGCTAAGGGTTGAGGAGGGCAAGTTTTCTGTGACTTATTACACGGGAAAAGGTGGAGGGAGAAAAACCATTCGTAGAGGCAAGAGATCGGATGATGCGAAATTCAGAGGAACGAGAAGGGTTGAGAGGTAGCTTGAGGGCAGGATCTATGAGGAAACGGGAGAAGCAAGTTTATGGGAAGAAGGATGTGATGAAGATTAATGGTTAGATTAGAAGATGTGGTAGGTTTACGGTAAACAGAGAAGGAGAAGTGATGGGTGACTGGGTCATTATTGATGAGAACGTCGAGAAAAGGGATAGACTTGTTAACTTCGGTTTCGGATATGAACTGGATGTGAGGGAGAAGGAATCAAAAATTATTAGACTATCATCAACATAACGGTGTTAAGAGACAATAGTAGAATTAGAAAGGAGGGGGGAAACAAAGGTAAGTTCTTGGTTTCGGAGATAGACATCAAAGAGGAAGCTGCTAAGTGGGAAGTCCATGCCTAAGCTAGAGAATTGAGAGATTCCTGGAAAGCCCGTGCGAGCTCTTCCTTTGGACACAAAATGTTGACCCCATAGGCCCATTTTCAATCTGTTGAAAATCCAGAAGAAGGGAACATTCCATCTGATCTGCATTTAAAAGGAATTATTAAAGGTAAAATTGTTCTGGCAAGATATGACTGAGAGAATAGCGAAGAGATCAATGGAGTCAGGAACAGGGAAGGAAGATGAACAAAGAAGGCGTTCAACGATGCAAAAGGTGTCTGGGACGGGGACATTAGTGTACAGGTTAGTAATGTCGAATGACATGAGGCAGTGGAACGCGTTAGTTTGGAAGGAAGAAAGGTTATCGATTAGACTAAGCGAGTTTTTAACATTATAGCTGTTAGGTAAAATATTAAGGCTAAAAAACTAAACTTATAAACAAAAAAAACAATGCAAACGTATGTTATTTTGCACCGGACTTGCTGACGTCTGCTAAGTAGGAGCAAAACTGGCGGATTCGATCTCCGTCGATGTCCAAAGTTTTGGAGAAAACGATACTCACCAGGTTCAAGGACCGCTGTCTCACCAATGATCTATTTCGGAAAGAGCAGTTTGGCTTTCGTGCCACCCATTCATGTCAGATGCAGATATGGAGCTTCGTTGAAGATCTGAGCACCCCAATGAACCTTTCAAAGTTCTGTGGCGTGGTTTTTCTTGATATCAGTAAGGCTTTCGATCAGGTGTGGCACGAAGGGCTAATCTACAAGATGATTAGCACGAAGGGCTAATCGTGTCTCCTCCTGATTTGATTTTGATAGTGAAATCCTTTCTTAGCGAAAGGTTCTATCA
This sequence comes from Rhysida immarginata, assembly GCA_023313115.1. Classification (NCBI taxonomy): domain Eukaryota; kingdom Metazoa; phylum Arthropoda; class Chilopoda; order Scolopendromorpha; family Scolopendridae; genus Rhysida; species Rhysida immarginata. The sequence continues at coordinate 450,369 of JAHWFO010070148.1, read as the reverse complement.
AGCTAAAATTAGCGAAAACTTCTCCACGCCCCGCAAGGTAAAGGCCGGTGTCCCACAAGGCTCTGTCCTTGGGCCCGTTTTATTTAATTAGTTTCTACATGATTTCTCGAAACCAGAAAAATGTAATTTATATTTCTATGCTGATGATACGTCCATCATGGCTTGGGCGCACCAGCATCTCACATTATAACTCGTCTACAGAACGCCTTGAAAAAATTTGAAGACTGGTTTAATTGCTGGAAACTAAACCTTAATGTCAGAAAATGCAAAGCTGTTTACTTAACAAAATGATCAAGCATTCCCCAGATTCTCTTCTTCTATTCAGTAAGGAACTCGAATGGGTCGACAACTACAAGTACCTTGGCGTTATAATTGACTCAAGACTCTTCTGGAACTATCACGTGACTTACGTTCTGAACAAAGCGAAGAGGGAAAAGTACAGCCTCATAGCTCTCCTGGGTCGAAACAGTGCCCTCAGCATCGACAATAAGCTCTATTGTACAAGACGATGATTCGGACCATCCTCCTCTATGGCATGCCTGCGTGGGCAACCATATGTAAAAGCAGACATGTTACTCCGAAGACCATTGCCCAGCCTGGTAGAAGGACCATAAAATCATTACGTTCACTTGGATCTATTCTCGATGTCAATTTCGAAGACATTGGCAACGTTTCCTTCTCGGATTGTTAGAAGATGTGATACCAGCCCCCCGCCCCCTCTCCCAACCTTCTGACAATCGTCAATCTTATTATTTTTTCATAATGTGGAAGACCTCTGGGGTTAGTCAGGCTTCTTGCCTATTTCTGTGTATTTCATGTGGAATTTATTCTGATAGGGTTAGCCTCGTGAAAGCACTGCTTTCGTCCCACCTGAAGAAATGTACACTTCACTGTTCGATTGTCTATTGTCATAGTGTAGTTTATATCCTTGATAAAGCCGGAAATAAATGGCGAAACTATTTGGAAACTGTTCTCCCTTTATTGTATTGTAAAGTCTATACCAATTTCATTTTTTGTTTTTTATTCAAAGTGTACACAGAAAATATCCAGTACCATTAGTCGGAAAAGAACAGACTTGAATTTATTCGATAAACAAAGAATTTTAAAACAATACGATAATCAAAATCTGAAATCTGTGTCGCAACGAGAAGCAGCAGCTAAATTGTGCATTCCACAGTCAAGGTTAAGCAGAATATTAAAAACGGGGACAAATTCGTAAATACAGTAACAGATAACCGAAAAAAGTAAGAAGGGAAAAGCCAGACTGTAGATGAAGCTTTATCTGGTGTGAACAGGCGATCTCCATGGCTGCTTCTATTAATCAGTATTCTGATTTAACGATTTTGCTGAAAATATTGGTGTACCATTCTCTGCAATAGATGGAAGAAAAGCCACGGAATAGTCTGCAACACACTCCACGATGAAAAACAGGATTTGGACTTATATGCAATAACGGATTGGGCTGGCACAACCTGCAAAACGTTAACAAAAACTTACTGTCACGTGTTTAAAATACAGATATCGTTATTTTAAATAATAAACAGTGCCTTATTACATCGAGAATAACCACATATTAAACTCTTAAAAAATACAATCAATAGTGAGCTGTTCACACAAACACCGTTTAAATCAAACAAGTCCAGAGGGAAAATATCAGACCCTCATCCTGTAAGGGCCGATAAGTAAGCAAAGCACAACACTATAAGCCGATTGGGTAGACAGGCCATAAAAAGATAACCCTCCCAAGCAATTTTCAATTCGCTATCTACGTCGCACTTCAGAGCAAAGCATCTTTATATACAAGGAATTCATACAACACCATTAAACCTTTGCAAGTTGTATAAACGAATTTAACGTAGGCTATGGAAGAAGGACGGACTGACACCCGACGTACAAAGCCCTCAAGTCTTCCTTTATATGCGGGTATGCGGACAGCCCAAATAGAAAAAATCCACACAATAGGTCTGGTTCCGCTGTTGTCTCTATTTCATTAAACGTTCGTCTTAGATGTGAATTGTTTAGTCATAGCAAGACTGTTAGACTACTTAATGGAGGAGAATCAAGTCGATGAAATGGGAAGGCACATAACTGGAAATAATTTGCTAACCTCTTTATTTTCGTAGCGTAGTCCAGGTCTTGAGCCACATCATCGATATGCTGCTCTGTAGAAAGGGAGTGTCTTTTAACGAGGCCCTGCCCACGAAGCAATGAACTACTTGGCGTGTCTCTGCTATTGTACCTCTTCCCGCCGGAATTCTTTCGCTCGCAGGTCGATTCTGACTTGACAATTTGCTGGGAATCCTCCTTACAATTCTCTTGCAAGACGTTGCTTTCCTGTTCACGCTGACGAACCTCGATTGAACAATGAAGCGGTTTCTTTGTTGACTCTGCCGTTCGTCTCTTATGGACCTTCGCAATAACTTGGCCTCTAGCTTACTCGTTTCTCGCCAATCCCGCTTGCTCGAGCCTAGCCCTTTTAGTTCCACGGCATTTAAACCCTTGGAACCCGGTTTCTGAGCTCCCTCTCTCTTGGAAGTATTCCACTGTCTACCTCTCTCCTTTTCCAATCTCGCCCGTCTCCATCTCTTTTCCAATCTCGCAACACTCTTGTCCTCGCTCCTTTTTCTTCTTCAAGATGTGCTGTAGAAAACTTTATCCCTCTGAGAACGAGCAGATGACGTCACGGATGCTGAACTTGAAAGGATATATCTTGCGCGATATTTGTTTAAAAGTAACCGTGACACTTACACACCAGATATGGTTTACAATTTAGATGAAACTGGACTTTATAACAGGGCCATCACCAGACCAGTGTATAATTTTCAAAAATGGAATTGCACCAGCCAGTAAAAAAAATGAAAAGCAGGATTATTGTAGTTTTTAGTTGCAATATCACCGGTTCAGACAAATTAAAATCTTTGATAATCGGTAAAAGTAAAGCACCCAGTTGCTTTAAAAAAGTAAAAAAAAAAAAACCTGTCTACTACACCAGCAAAATATTCGCAAAGAACGCATCCAGTCTCATATTCACCGTATCGTCACTGATATACTCTTGAAAATATTCTCCTAAAACTCCTGTCGAGTCGAGGCAAAGAGACGAGTATTGTAGCTTAGCCCTTTCGGCAACGTTTTCGGTAATCTTATTGCAATCATGTAGTGCTTGAAGAACTATTTTAACCCTGCTTTGACCCAGTTGTGGATTTGTGATGATGAGATTGGGATCAAAACACGTTATGCCTCTTACAATTTTGTATTTTAGAGGACTTTTCTCAACGATCTTTTGAATGGTGGCAATAAGAAATCGCTGGCAGCCATACCTTAAACCAATAATTTCTCTTTCTGAAGCTTTCACGATTTCTTTGAGGTACTTTTCAGTACAGAAGCCAACTAATATTTCCATATTATTTAATTCTATCATGACAAGCTTTGCAGGAGTGCCTGAAGCCATCATCACATCCGGTTTTACACATCGATTTAGTAGACCCCTGAGGAGATCATGAAGACTGGAGTACAAAAATGGAGCAAGTGGTTCTGGACTCTGAAATTTTGTGAAATGTCCGTAATCTTTGTGAAAGTAACTCGTGGAAATACGGAGCCAAACCATGATTGATCATATAGGAACATTTAGTTTCACCTAACAAGATAGGTTCCTATGATATATATGATATATTAACTGTTTTTATTTTTGTTCCTGTCTTTTTCAAAGTATATTTTCCATTCTCGTTGGTTTGCTGTCTGTGAAACCACTCTTTTTTATTCTTTTGTTTATACTTCGTTTAATGAATTATGCATTTGTATTTATTTAACTATATAATTATTTTTTTCCACGAAACGTGTATTCATTTGCTCTAGAAACGCCATAATCGTAGAATATTTACACGATTGAAATCACCGAAGCTGCAGGCGATGAGCATATCACCATTGCTTTTCTACTACGAATGCCCGTCCACGACGGACGTTTTGGACGTCCAGAAAATATTTGCGCAAACAAAACCCTCCTTGACGCGTCCAAACGTCCAAAACGTCCACAATGTCGCGTCCGTAGTGCCGCAGCTGTGTGTGGCCACTTATAATGTGAATAGAGGCGCAAATTTTTTGGACACATCTTAATTTTTTGCTTTCGGTGATTTCAATCATGTGAATATGCTACGATTAAGGCGTTTCTGAGCAAATAAATACAAAAGAATAAAAAATAATGACTTTACATAGTTTCATCGTTTATTCCTGAAATTTTTCAAAATATACTTCAGGAACAAAAATCAAAGCAAGTTATTCCTTTATCTTAACATTTGGCATTATAAAGCCTCAGTCCATATCGTTCCGAAATACTATGAAAGAAAAAGAACATTTGGCATAATTATAATTGTAATAAACGTTGTTTCTTTACGTAAATCTTTAAATAAGTAATGAAATAAACAGACTTGACACAAATCAGAGCGAAAATAGCATCCTTCGCGCCCGTCGCGTAGCGCTGTGTGTGGCTACCCTATTATGCCCATCGCGTCCGTCGCATAGCGCTCTGTGTACCTTAATGCTCGACGGATGGTTGAAGTAGATACGTGACGTTGTTCGGCTGGCAGGTGACTCCTCAGGTCCTCTGCCGTTTGTAGGGGTTGATTGTGGCAGCTGTGGAGATTGTACAGCATGATCTCGATGACAGCACCTTGGGTCTTCCTGATCTAGTGTTGAAGTAGTTTGATATCTGTTGATACTGGAATAACTAGCTGTTTTGATATCTTTTTATAACCATTTCTATCCTGATGAAGCTTGACAATCTTCTGTCGCAACATATTGCAAAGCTCTTTACCTTTGCCCATGTTGTCCAACTGGTGGAAGTGATTTTAGACAATCGACAATCGAACAGTGAAGTGTACATTCGTTAGGATGGGACGAAAGCAGCGCTTTCACAAAGCTCATCTAACCAGAATAAACTCCAAAGGAAATACACTGAGGTAGTCAAGAAGCCTAACCAACCCAAGCGGTCTTCCATATTATACAAAAAAGAAAGTAAGATTGACGATTGTCAGAAACAAAAAACAAACGAAATACAAAGATAAACAATCAGCTTTTAAAGGTTGAACTAATTGAGTATTCATTAAACGAATATCTCTGATTGGTTCAGGAACAAAACATGCTAATTATTATACTTCTTATGAGTTTAGTCCATTCACCTTTCAGTTTAGTCCATGATTCAACTTCTTCATCCATGACTTTCCCAAGTTTACAAAGTGTAATCTTTACTTATTTGCTGACGACGGGTCCATCATGACCTGGGCACGAAACCCAGCACATGTCATCACTCGACTACAAAAAGCTTTACATCAGTGCGAGAGCTGGTTCACAAAGTGGCGATTAAAGCTGAATGTCAACAAGTGCAAGGTCATGTTTATCACTCGCAAATGCAAAAACCCTCCAAAGCCTCTCTTCTTATTTGGCAAGAAACTTGAGTGGGTAAAAAGCTACAAATATCTTGGTGTCATGATCGACTCCAAACTAAATTGGAACGACCAAGTCCAATACGCGCTCAACAAAGCAAAGAAAGCGAGGTTCAGTTTAATTGCACTTCTGGGGCGAAACAGCGCTCTTGGTGTGGATAACAAACTCTTGATATACAAGGTTGTGATTCGTACTATCTTACTTCATGGAATGCCTGCTTGGGCTTCTATTTGCAAATCCAGGTGGAAGGATCTCCAGACCTTCCAAAATGTTGCTCTCCGGTCCATTGCCCAACTTGACAGAAGAGTTGCCAACAACCACTCTATCTATGAGGATCTGGGGATGACCCACACAGGAACCTTTGTCCAGACTCTTATGAAGTACATGCTACCCAAGATGGAGAATCATGAAAACACCCTGGTTTCTGGTATCCTGGACCACCCACTCGCTGTTAAGGGTCCCCTCAGGTTTCGAAGACCCCGCCATGTCCTGGATGTCTGCTTTGATGACGTTAACAAGGCCGTCTTCCCCAACTATTGGATCTTCTAGATCCTGCTGATTTTTGGGGACTCTATTCGTCAATCCACAATCTGACTCGCCCCTTCTCGGGACTCATTCTCTGGAGGACTAAAGAGGTTCATCAGGCTTCTCTCCCAGTTCAGTGTACTTCCTCTGGTTTACTTTTTGAGCGAGCGTGCAAAGTGAGCTTGGCTCCTGGACCACTCGCGTCTTTCTTTTTCACTACACTGTTCGATTGTCGATTGTCGTAGTCCATTCACACGGTGTGAATACTTTTGATTTTCATGTTTTTGCTAGTTTTGTCAGAAAAATTAATAGTTGCAATAATATTACTCTACAATTGTGTAGTATTTCTTAAAAAGTTCCCTAAAACATGTTGATCAAATCAAAACACATTAACTTCATAATCATGAAAATGCAAGTTTTTGACAAGGGTGTTTAAACTTTTGTTTACAACTGTAAATTTGTGACGTTCCAGTTTACTGGAAGTCACATGGGTCCGACGAAAGGAGGACGGGCGTTCTGTCAGTATTTTACTTCTTGCTTTGTTTGGCGTTTTGAGCGTTTTAAAGTATGCGTGTTATGTTTATGTTTTAGGTGATTGTTTTGTTATTGTCTGATTAGGTAGTAAATATATCAGAAACGGATGGTTTTAAAGGAATATTGTTGGAAACTGTGTTGTTAGCGATAGCAATTGATCCTTTGTTGGAGCGGCAATTGTTAAGCGTTTTTCCGAGAAAATTGCTTCAGCCTTCAGCAGAGGATTGTTGCGATCGTTGTCATGGAAAAAAGATGCGTCACCAGCTTGTGTTTGTTGTTTTGTTAAAAGATTCTCTTTTTTTTGTAAAAACATTGAATCGGTACGGACGTACCCTTTTTGCTATGTCTTTTGTTTAGCCCTCAAGATCAATAACAAGGCAATGGGGAGTAAATGTCAATAGTAATTTATGCATTAACGTTTAAAAATTGTTATTTGTTTAATGATGCGATTTCGTGAATTAACGCCGAGGTTGTGAGTTTCTATGAGCAAGGCAATTGACGAACTTGGATGGTGAAGGTTCATGACGCATTGAGATGAGCGTGAGTCATGGGCGCCCAGCATGCTGTTGGAGATGACGGATTTCCGAAAAAGGAATGCGGCTACATATGGTGATGCAAAGACGGTAACTAGGAAAGAGTGAAGATAAATTGGTGAGTGACCCTTTTGCGTACTTTTCCAGCGCGAGGAACAGCTCTTCGAACTCTCTTATACATTTTAGAGTCCAGTGGCCTCCCGCTTTTGGCATTAACAGAAGTGAACTCTTGTCAGTGCTGCTCTCGAGAATCACGCGATATGCATTGGCGTCACCCTGATGAACGATTTTCCGAAGCTGCTTTGTAAACCTGTTTAAGCAATAGATACCGTTCTAAGTTTTAAGAGAATTTAATGGCTCTAAGTAGGCTAGTTAAGCACCCTGCCGTGAGTTGGAGTGCCTAGTAGCGAAATTGGGGAAATTCGAGGAATGAGACGCGAGGATTGTCGAGATTACTATTTGGACGGATGTGCACAGATGGCTTTGATACGCCTACGCATACCGTCAGTACTCGAGGCTCACCAGTAGCTGATGTGACAGGAAACCTCCGTACTTGCCAAGAGGGGTTCCTGCACCTCCCCCCTGGTCGCCTATGAAAGTAGGCGCATGGCGCTTACGTGCGTAGAAGGGGAAGGGGAGGGGTGTTTTCAACGTGGTATGGCATGTATTATGACATGGGCTTATTATGACATGGGCACACCAGCCGGCTCACGTTATCACTCGGCTGCAGTGCGCCTTGAAGCAGTTCGAAGACTGGTTTAACTGCTGGAAGTTGAACCTTAACGTCGGAAAGTGCAAGGCTTTGTACCTCAATAGGAAGCTCAAGCATCCCCCAGATTCTCTTGTTCTGTTTAATAAGAAACTGGACTGGGTGGACAACTACAAGTACCTGGGAGTTATCATTGACTCAAGACTCTCATGGAACCAGCATATGTCCTATGCTCTGAACAAAGCGAAGAGGGCTAAGTACAGTATCATAGCTCTTATGGGTCGCAACAGCGCCTTCAGCATTGACAACAAGCTACTTCTGTACAAATCGATTATCCGGACCATACTCCTCTATGGCATGCCTGCGTGGGCGACTATCTGTAAAAGCAGATGGAGTGAACTACAGTCATTCCAGAATGTTACCCTGAGGACCATTGCCCAGCTGGACAGAAGGACGGTGAAAAACCAATCCATCCACCTCGATTTAAACATGGCCCATATCGGTAAGTTTATACAGGATCTCCTTTTGATTATGATACAGAAGATGAAGACTCACGACAATAAGCTTGTGAAAGGGATACTGGAGAACTCAATGAATATGAACTGGCATACGAAGTATCGTAAACCGAGGCACGTTCTTGACATCAATTTTGAAGATATTAGCAACGTCTCTTTCCCAGACTACTGGAAGATGTGATAATCTTATTTCTCCTTGTATTTTTTATTTCGTTTGTTTTTTGTTTCTGACAATCGTCAATCTTACTTTCTTTTTTGTATAATATGGAAGACCGCTTGGGTTGGTTAGGCTTCTTGACTACCTCAGTGTATTTCCTTTGGAGTTTATTCTGGTTAGATGAGCTTTGTGAAAGCGCTGCTTTCGTCCCATCCTAACGAATGTACACTTCACTGTTCGATTGTCGTTTGTCTTACGTGCGTAATTTCTTGTGAGAATATTTGATTCGGGAGTACGGAGGTGTTCATAATGGTCACCGCAGCCGAGCTGATGTTCCCCTGCTGTCAGTTATTGCGAGGAATAATTCCCTACCTGCAGGCTCAAGCGTAAATCACGAGCAGGAGTGCCGGTTGTTATTGTAAAAAAAAAAAAAATGAGCACCGCTCTGTCCGAGTTTGCATTTTCTTATGTATTGTATCATAAGTTAAGCTAAGGGGCTCCTTGATATGGTACGTATGAGTGTTACGGATATAGTTTGAAATGAAAAGGATATGTATGTTTAAAATGAATAAGTTTTTTTCTTTAAGCGTAAATATCACAGTGTCAGGTTGTCCATCAATTAATTTTTGATCCTGAACCCTAGCATTTCTCACCCCGACACTTATCGCCAATCACGAGGGTGACACAATTACTTACTCGGGGGGCTGTGAAACGCTTCACTGGCGCCCGAAGCCCGAACAGGGACCAAAAATCCGGAATTCCCGGGTTATTGAGGGCCTCCTGACACTGCGATGTTACTGTTCTAATTGAGATAGTGAAAGGATCCGTTGTCGTGTCTTGGATAGTATTTGGGTAGTATAGCGTGTTATTGGCCTGTGTGTGTGGAATGGTAGAGGGGTACACGAGTGGAAGTGTGGGAGGAGTTTAGATTAGATGCTGTTTTTTTTTGTTTCGTTTGCAAGGTATGGAAGCTCAGGGTGAGTCGTTGTTAGATCATATGGGGTGCATGGAGCGCTTCATCCGCATGGAGTCATTGATTGAAAATTTAGCTCGTTTGGTGACCAAGATGCTTATGACGGGAGGCCATGCGCGGGAGGTAAATGCGAGTGGGTTCGGTGTAGACTCCGGCTCGGACTTTCCAAATGGGGTGAGTCAGACTGTGGGGGGTCTACGGAGACTGACTCCGAATTGGTCATGTTGCGTGTACCGGTGAGGGGTGCCAATAACATGTGGAAAGGGCCATTTAGAGTGCAATCGTCAGATGGGACAGGTTGGGTGAAATTAGAGGGACTTCGGTTTGGTGATACCAAGTGGGAAATCGCGGAGCAAATTTGGAAGCCCTGGCAAAATAGAGGGTATAGACAGAAGAGTGGAATGCAGGATGGGGCTACAGGTTGTGATCGTCCAGCCGTTGTGCATGATAGGGGAGCGTATGTCCCAGGGAGGACCCATGTCATGCTATCCTGCAAGCGAGGGCTGGTAGATAGTCCAATCTGGAATGACAACAGAGGGAGTACACCAGGGAGACAATGGCGAATTGTTGCTCAGTTTACAAACTCAGTGGCAGCGCATCAAGGTGGTCCAGGCATGATGATGGAAGCCTATTCCAATACGGGAGCTGCGCCAGATACCAACCCACAAATTACGTCGATGATGGTGTCTTATGAGGAGGTTTCTGGTTTTCAGGTACAAGGGAGCATGATCATGATCGATAACGTAAGTGTAAATGACATGAAGTGTTATGAAAGCTCGACGAGTGAGAATATAGTAGAAAAGGGGGCAGATATGATGAGTGGAGGTGTTGAATCACAGGATCCAGGAGCAACACCGCTAAGGCATGAGTTGCTTGACCCTCAGGAGGTCACTGTGACTCACGAGGCAGTAGAGGGGACGGATGGGGATTCAAGGGAATCAGTTCATGACTCTTGGGAAGATTTTCCTCTGGATGGGGAGGAGAGAAATGACGATCAAGTGCATACACTGAGTATGAGTATTAATACGACTCCCCAGTCTGGAGCAACAATTGAACGCCATTCCGAGCCATTGCAGAGTTTGGGTACTAAACAAAATAATGGGCAGTCACGTAGCACGATGAGAAAGGGAGAAAGGCGTCTTGCATGGAAAAACGGGATGGTGGTGCATCACTCAAAGTTAAAATGTACTCTACTGGCGTTGGAGGGTGCCGAGTCAAATTCTGCTGAGAACAATGAAGTAAAACAGGACGAGAACTCAGCGCGTGAGGGGTGAACGCAACCAGAAGGAGTGGGTGAACGCAAACCGGAAAAGAAAGAGAAAGCACGGGGAGGAGTTAAATACCGAGTGAAGGATAAAGATGTTGATGTAGTAGGTAGAGAAAAGATAATAGGTAATAAATAAAAAAAAAAAAATAAAAATAAAAATGAAAAATAAAATAACTATTTTATTTTTCATTTTTATTTATTAACTATTATCTATTGTATTCCAGGGTTTTTGTGTCTCGTCCTTTCTTCTTACAAATATCCTTTCATAGGTAGAGAAAAGGATGGGGTCAGGAAGTTAGGAATGAGGGAGGTGATGTTAGCGTGTGGGTCGAGGCTTCAGCCACGTGAACGGGCAGCGGCGTTGGCTCTGGCTCAGAAGTTTGCTAACTGGTATGGTTTGGGTGGAGTGTTTTCTCTGTGTGTTTGTTTTGATTGTTGGGGTTGCATTTGTATTGTGAGACGTAGTTAACGAGTACATGTTTGTTTAAATTTGAGTTACGAAACGTCAGTTATGCTAGTTATTGGTAATTTAGAATTTGATTTGGATGTTAAGCGAACTGTCTAATAGGTATTGAGCTAATGGGTAATAAAAACATTTTGGGGGATGAGTTAATTATTGAATGAATTGTTAAAATAGTTGCTAAGTAGAGTAAAATGGGAATTGAAAAGGGGTTTGTGGGTACTTGTTATTAGGCGTTTGATTGTTGGTGTGGTTGATTCCTAAGTGATTGGCTTGGATGGGTATTGAGAGTATTGCGGTTTTGTTTGAGTGGATTTTAAACGAGTGCTTATGTAGGTGTTTTAGTTATAGTTTTGGTAAGCATTGATGAGTATGGAGAATCAACCATGCTCCTGGGGAGAGGCGAGACGGGTTTTTGTGAATTGGAGTGGTAGGCGAATTGGTCCGCTGGGAGTGTTATATTGTTTATGTTGATGTGTTGTTTTGTCTGTTTACGTTGTTAATCACTGTGAGTCAGTAGAAGTAAGAAACCAGATATGTATGTAGAGAGATTTGCCTTAATTATAGTAGGAGTATGATTGTATACAAGTATAAGTTGTGTTTGTTTTGCTATAGTGTGTAGGTATGAATTATTTTGTTGGTAGTTGTTGCTTTGTTTTTTTTTCTTTGTATATAGGATATACGTAGGTGTTAAAGTTTTGGGCTCCTGAATGATTGGTTATTTATAAGGTTCCTTTTGTTTTGCCATTGCTAAATTTGTGTTGAATAGGGTTTTACTCAAACGTTATCCATTACAGGGAATGTTCGAGGCTTTTCTTCGGGCGCATGTGACGTTCGAGTCTACTGAAAATCACGTGGGTCCAGCGAAAGGAGGGGGGGGGGGCGTTCTGTTAGTATTTTACTTGTTGCTTGGTTGGCGTTTTGAGCGTTTTAAAGTATGCGCGTTATATTTATCTTTTAGGTAATGGTTTTGTTATTGTCTGATTAGGTAGTAAATGTACTAGAAATGGATGGTTTTAAAAGGAATGTTGTTCGAAACTGTGTTGTTAGCAATCGTAATTGATCCTGTGTTGGAGCGGCAATTGTTAAGCGTTTTTCGGAAAAGATTGCTTCAGCCTCCAGCAGAGGATTGTTGCGATCGCTTTCATGGAAGAAATATGCGTCACCAGCTTGTGTTTGTTGTTTTTTTAAAAGATTCTTTTTTTTTTTGTAAAAACATTGAATCGGTACGGACGTTCTCTTTTTGCTCTGACTTTTGTTTAGCCCTCAAGATCGATAACAAGGCAATGGGGAGTAAATGTCAATAGTAATTTATGCATTAACGTTTAAAAATTATTTGTTTAATGATGCGATTTCGTGAATTAACGCCGAGGTTGTGAGTTTCTATGAGCAAGGCAATTGACGAACTTGGATGGTGGAGGTTCATGACGCATTGAGATGAGCGTGAGTCATGGGCACCCAGCATGCTGTTGGAGATGACGGATTTCCGAAAAAGGAATGCGGCTGCATATGGTGATGCAAAGACGGTAACTAGGAAAGAGTGAAGATAAATTGGTGAGTGACCCTTTTGCGTACTTTTCCAGCACGAGGAACAGCTCTTCGAACTCTCTTATACATTTTTAGAGTCCAGTGGCCTCCCGCTTTTGGCATTAACAGAAGTGAACTCATGTCAGTGCTGCTGTCGAGAATCACGCGATATGCATTGGCGTCACCCGGATGAACGATTTTCCGAAGTTGCTTTGTAAACTAGTTTAAGCAATATATACCGTTCTAAGTTTTAAGAGAATTTATTGGCTCTAAGTAGGCTAGTTAAGCACCCTACTGTGAGTTGGAGTGCCTAGCAGCGAAATCGGGGAAATTCGAGGAATGAGAAGCGAGGATTGTCGAGATTACTATTCGGATGGATGTGCACAGACGGCTTTGATACGCCTATGCATACCGTCAGTACTCGAGGCTCACCAGTAGCTGACGTGACAAGAAAAACCTCCGTACTTGCCAAGAGGGGTTCCTGCACCTCCCCCCTGGTCGCCTATGAAAGGAGGTGCGTGGTTCTTACGTGCTTAATTTCTTGTGAGAATATTTGATTATGGAGGTGTTCATAATGGTCACCTCAGCCGAGCTGTTGTTCCCCTGCTCTCAGTTATTGCGAGGAATAATTCCCTTCCTGCAGGCTCAAGCGTAAATCACGAGCAGGAGTGCTGGTAGTTATTGTAAAAGAAAATTAAGCGCCGCTCTTGTTCACAGTCATCATACGCACTCGTTTGCTGGCCGCAATACGCCTGATTATATTTCCGATCCACATACATATTTTCGTTTAATATTATCACCGGTTATTCTGATCAGGATTGAAAAAAAAGAATGTGATCAAAATATCTGGCGTCTACTGTATAAATATTTGTATCTAAAGAAAATGATTTGAACCTGCAAATTTGTTAAGTGCAGAGGAAGGAAAAAAAGACAATGAACAAAATTGTATAGGTCGCTCCAACTGAAAGGTTTGTTAAGTTAGCGATTGGGCCGCCGCCATGTGGTGGGCAAAATAAAATGCATGTTTTTTTTTCTTTTAAAATAAAAATAGTAATTTTGAATACTTTTGATTGTAATTGCTGTGTTTTATGTATATTCTTTGTATTCATGACTTCCTTTGAATAGAATATTGGTTAGATCAGCGAGATAATAAATACATAGTGGCTGTTCTATTGGAGACAGCACCTTTCGCGGCGACTAGCAGCGAACTCGGTCGCCATGTTCTCTTTAGTACAGCGAAGTCGGGGGGGGGGGGGGGGGGGGTGGAGCCGAAGGGGTTAAAGAAAGGGTGTGGTGGAAATAATGGCGCCCAATTTGTTTTTTTTTTTTTTTTTTTTTTTCTTGGCATTTGATTTTGAAAAATTGAATTAGAATGGAAAGTAATAATTATTTCATCATGATATTGTATGCAACAAATACAAATATAAAATACAAAAAATAATTCGGTGTGAAATTTATTGCATTTTTATAATTTTATTACATACAGAAATAAGAGAAAATAATTATTCCTTTGGATTCTAAAGCTATTGTACAAAATCACATTTTTTCTTGGAATCATTTTACATTTTTAAAACAAAGTGACAAACTAAATATTTATTCACATTCTAAGAAACGTAAATCGATATTCTGCTCTCCTTTTAAAAGTATTAAAGTTATGAAGACCTGCCTAATCGCAATCCCCTGAGCGTTTTTGATCGCTATGCGACACTTGATGTAGGCTAATGTTTAAACAAGGATCGCTTAAAAAGTCATTATTAATAACTATTTTTTCCAGCAACTGTGTTGTTACATTTCCTAATATACATATGAAAATACAAAATGTACATTACTGATAATGTCTATTAACGGGTTATTCAGGAAGTATTTTAGATAAGCGAGAACAGTAAAAATAAAAAACTTCATCTACTATTTTAAGTTGGTTTATTAGAATTTATGGCGTCGGCTACTAAGGTCATTTTTCTTTCTGGACTTTCTTGAAAAAGGCACCACAGTTAACGCAGCACAATATGGGGAAACATTGAAGGCACTACATGCGACCATCAAATGCAAGCGTCCTGGACTTCTTACAGAAGTAGTGCTTCTTCTCCACGACAATGCGCGTCCTCACACCTCAAAAGCAACGGTAGACCTCATCAAAAACTTCAACTGGGAAGCAATGCAGCATCCACCTTGCAGCCCTGACTTATCCCCGTGTGACTTTCATGTGTTTGGGGATCTCAAGAAACATCTGAAAGGCCGCAGGTTTTAGTCGGATGATGAAGTGAAGGAAGAGGTTTTGGAATGGTTCCACACGCAACCGAAAGACTTTTTCCATAAAGGAATTACACGCTTTGTTACACAGTGGGATAAATGCCTTAACGCATTTGGAAAGTATTTTTAAATTTCTTCTATATACTTTGGATAAAATAATTAATTTTCGTTTTCATTTGTACGACCCTTATACAACAAAGGATGGTGCTTTGGTAGCAGCTTCGGCTGTCTCATTCTCTTGAGTTTCTGCCATGTGGGACACCACCAGGAGCAGAAAATAAAGAGGCAGAAAAAATGTCCTGGTTGCTGCTCTCTTGTTTTCTGCTAGTGGGAACCACGCATAACTGCATCTATAAAAAAGTAGAAAGGAACGGGAGAGAGAGAGAGATGGCCTGTGATGTCCATTAAAACTGGTCGTCGTGATATCGCATGTGAGTATCCATTGATTTCGCATTACTTTTATTCAGAGAGCGCACGTAACATGTTTGCTATGAGAGAATGTAGAAATGCCAAATCTACATTGAAGGTCTCGGTGTCAATTCCAATAGAGGGCATGGATATTTGTGTTTGTCCTATTAATAATAAGCTTGAAAGACCAAGCAAAGCTTCAGTAGGCTGATCTGCTAGGTTAAATTTCAAATAAATAAAGTGGTTATTTAACTTCCTTGAGACTAAAAGGTAAAAGAGGAAGAGAATAAAAAAATCTTTGCTAAATGGGAATAATAATTTAATGAATGAACAAAACATGGTGTACATAAAGTCCGGTAATACTTTAAAAATTTTTTTATCGAAAAGCTTTAAAATGTATTGGTACCAACCATACAAATTTTTTTACAGAATACTTTCAGTTTTTTCCCACTATGCGACAGTCTCGTGTGTCGTGACAACTGTCCACACAATAATCAACTTCTGCCAGACACGGCCCAGTATTGCCATCAGTTTCTTAACAGTCCTTCAGTTCCATAACGAAACATGTCAAGCTCTTACAAAAGAGGTAAGTTTTATAGTGTGAAAAAACCTCATGGTATGCTGTAAAAAATTTCGTATGGCTAATAGTAATGGATATCAAAGCTTTTCTAGAAAAACATTTAGAAAGTGTTGCCAGAGTTTATGTACACACTGTATAGAGCTTAAGTTTTGAATAGTTGTTTTGCTGATGTTTGCAATGTGATTGATTAAAATTGAGATTCATGAAATAAACCTGTGTGAACGCAATAAGTTTGTTTTTAAGGAAAACCATGAATTAGTATTACTTCCCAAACAATGAAAATTAGAATAAGAAACTTATAATTATTACAATCAGTTTCAATAAATTACAGTCAATATCATTATTTATTTATTATTCTTAAAATTATTCATGAGCATGCTGAAAATTGCTTTTAAATAGATTTAAAATTTACAAGATAAAGAAAACAAAAAAACTTTATGGCTTCAATAATAAAATCCTTTCAAGACCAACTTTCATAAGCTAGATACAGTACCAATAATATAAAATGTATGCGAAAGTCTTATTTGGCTTTCTTCACGAGAGATTAATTTAGAATGGAGTATGAATAGGTTTGTTATGTTGAAAGATAAAAATCATAACGGATCTCAACAAATTTTCTTAACTTTAAAAATCTTTTAAGTTAGGCCCTCACCATCACCACTTCTAATTCTAAGTGAATATCTGTATATTTGAATTTTTAAGGTTGCTTGGAGCCTTATTGTCTGCTCATCTTCTTATCATTGATGAAAACCAACCATTCGGTAATCTGATGCCTGAAAATTACACAAGTGAATTGTTGGACTTGGCAAGGGATTTAGCTACAAGATTGCTGCCAGCTTTCGAAAACACAAGCACAGGAATTCCATATCCTCGTGTAGGTTTATATATTATTTTATTTTTGTTTATTCTGTTGCATGGTATTTCTAATATGGAAGATGACATTATTACTTTTTAGCAGTGTGATATTAAGATAAATATTTATTCAATCAAGTCTTATCTTTTATAAATTATTTCTTGGATAAATTTAGTCTGTGAAAGCTAGAAAATAACGTAAAATGGGGTCCAAAAAATTAACTGGTTTGCCATGTAAAATCTGAGCACAAGAGGATACATAAAAATCGCTTATGAAGTTATTCATTGCGATAACTTTGTAGTAGGGCTTTTTGTCGCTTTTATTTTTTTGCTTTATTGGTTTATTTGACTTTTAATTTTGCTTTTTGTGGTTAAAAGCGAAACTCATTTGGAAATTTACATTTATCCAAATCTTGCATGATGTTGCTAGTAGATGGCGTGTTATACCGGGTGTTCAGTTTATCTGAAGACATTGAAATATCTCGAGAACCACACATCGGATCAAAAAAAGTGTGGAATGAAAAATGTTTGTCTCGAAGGGGGACATCTAATGATACCAAACTCGACCCCCCACCCCCATCCCCTGGAGGTGGTGAAGGGAGGAGTAAAAAAACTTAAATGGGAACCCCCATTTTTTATTGCAGATTCGGATTCTCCAGAAAAAATTACCCCAATCTCACCTACGATTCGAGTCATTTCGGCCACAGATGGCGCTGTAATCGACAAAAATCAAAATGGGTAAAAAATCGTTGAAAAATGGCGATATCTCAAGAAATAGGGTGGACAATTATGGTGTCATTAAGTAGCATTTGTAAGAATATCAAAAACATTTAATTTTATTTTGCTGATCTGATACTTATTTCTTGAGATATCGCCATTTTTCAACGATTTTTTACCCATTTTGAATTATGTCGATTACAGTGCCATCTGTGACCGAAATGACTCGAATCGTAGGTCAAATTGGGTAATTTTTTCTGGAGAATCCGAATCTGCAATAAAAAATGGGGGTACCCATTTAAATCTTTTAACTCCTCCCTCCCCCACCTCCAGGACGTGGGGGTGGGGAATCGAGTTTGGTAACATTAGATGTCCCCCTTCGAGACGAACATTTTTCATTCCACACTTTTTTTGATCCGATGTGTGGTTCTCGAGATTTTTCAATGTCTTCAGATAAATTGAACACTCAGTATATTCTGTCAGCATAAATAGTGAAAAGGTGAATGCTCACTCCCCAACAATATGCATTAACTATTTATTAGGCTTCAAGAACTAATGATGTTTTTGCTGGTAGCGATAATTTTAGCTACTTTATTCAATGCGCACAAAAAACTGGCACTCTTGTTAATTAAAATTGGCGTCAATTATGGGTAATCTCAAATATGGAGAAATTTAAGGTTAATCTGCGTTGTTTAATGAAATCTGCATTGAAATGTAATTTTTCAAAACGAACAGACTTTATTTTGTATTGTTCAATCTGTTCTGCTGAGATAAACATATGTACTAAAGGCATTCATCCACTGAAGTAGCATATCGTAATGAAGAAACATGCTAGATTGTTAAAATTGCATTTTGATTCATCTTAGTCATGTCTTGGAGGTGTTACGTGCAGATCGTCATCCACTGAATTATGTATGTTGGCTTGACTTTTCTCAGAAGAAAAAACTCGCGTTGAAATTTTGTCGACACTAAGAGTTAGACATGGGAACAACATTATTAATGACATCTCGAATATCATAAGCGATTGCTGGAAGTTTTCCTATATCCCGACTCCTTGGAAGCAATCTCTTGTGTTAAGTTTACAGGGGCAAAATCCAGCAATTCCTGCGAGCTACCGACCTATCAGTTCACACCCGTCGATGTCCAAACTTTTGGAGAAAACGATCGTCACTAGGTTCAAGGACCACTGTCTCACCAATGATCTACTTCGGAAAGAACAGTTCGGCTTTCGTGCCGCCCATTCGTGTCAGTTGCAGATATGGAGGCTTGTTGAAGATCTGATCACCTCACTGAACCTTTCAAGGTACTGTTGCGTGGTTTTTCTTGATGTTAGTAAAGCTTTCGATCAGGTGTGACACAAAGGGCTAATCCACAAGATGGTTAGAGACGAGTTACCTCCAGATTTTGATGGTGAAATCCTTTTTTAGCGACAGGGTCTATGAAGTTAAAGTTGGCGAAAACTTCTCCACTCCTCGCAATGAAGAAATTTGAAGACTGGTTTAATGGCTGGAAACAGACTCGAATGGGTCAACAATTTCAGGTACCCTGGTGTTATAATCCACTCAAGACTCTTTTGGTACTGTCAGGTGACTTACGTTCTGCACAAAACAAAGAAGGCTAAGTACAGTCTCATAGCTCTCCTGGATTGAAACAGTGCCCTCAGCATCGACAATAATCTGCAACTATACAAGAGGATGATTCGGACCATCCTCCTCTATGGCATGCCTGTGTGGGCAACCATGTGTAAAAGCAGATAAAGTGAACTCCAGTCGTTCCAGAATGTTACACTGAGGACCATTGGCCAGCATGGAAGAAGGACCGTAAAAAATCATTACATCCACTCAGATCTGAACATTACTTACCTTGGTAAGTTTGTCCAAGATCTCCTGATGGACTTGGTACAGACGATGAAGAGCCATGACAATGACCTGGTTGCTGGAATACTAAACAACCTGATGGAAATGAAGTGGAATACAAAGTATAGAAAACCGAGGCATATTCTCGATGTCAATTTCGAAGACATTGGCAACGTTTCCTTCTCGGATTGTTAGAAGATGTGATACCAGCCCCCCGCCCCCTCTCTCAATCTTCTGACAATCGTCAATGTTATTATTTTTTCATAATGTGGAAGACGTCTGGGGTTAGTCAGGTTTCTTGGCTATTTCAGTGTATTTCATGTGGAATTTATTCTGGTAGGGTGAGCTTCGTGAAAGCACTGCTTTCGTCCCACCCGAAGAAGCCCTGCGATACATTGTTAGAGAATCGATTCTCAAAAAAAACCGAGGAAACGCCACAAACCTCGGCAAACATCTAAGCCATGTGCACGGATTCGATGTAAATTCGAAGAGGAAAAGGAAGATTTCCGAAGTAGAGGAGGAAAACAGAAGTCATGCTTTAACCTCTGGGCCGTTTAGCATCGTGCAAGCATCACGCTCCAATCCTGAAGGTAAATTGCTTTTCAGTTCTCATTCATTATGTTAATTAGAACAATGTTTAGACTTATACAAGTTAGTTGTACATGCTTGACTTCCGTTACCTAATCTAAAAATGCAAATAATGGCAGTATGAGTACCAGCTTAGGTTTAGTTACAGATTTCCAACTCTATTTGAAATCATCTGTTTTGGCAATGGATTTCAATCCTTTACAGTATTGGAAGGGAATGCGAGCGCATAGTCCATTACTCGTTCAGTTGGCATTGAAGTATCTGACTTCTCCAACTACTTCAGTGCCAGCTGAACGGTTACTATCTAAACAAATGCAGATCATGTTTAGACCCCCCAAAATTTAGAAAAGTTGCTTATTCTACCATTTGATGATTTGATCAATTTGAAATAAATATTTGTGTTCAGTTTATGTATTTCTATTGGTATTTTAGTATTAGGTTTTTAGGTAACACAAGACATTGTTGTGATGGTAACATACAATAATCTTATTGTTTTTCTCAACACAAAGTGTAATCGATTCTTTTTATAAAATATATCTTATCGATCATTTACATTGATCTATTGTGGAAATCGATCTTTTACCCATCGCAGAGCAATAATCGACAATAAGCTGCTACTATACAAGACGATGATTCCGACCATCCATCTCTATGGCATGCCTGCGTGGGCAACCATATGTAAAAGCAGATGTAGTGCACTCCAGTCGTCCAGAATGTTACATTGAGGACCATTGGCCAGCATGGAAGAAGGACCGTAAAAGTCATTACATCCACTCTGATCTGAACATTATTCACCTCGATAGTGTGTCCAAGATCTCCTGATGAAGTTGGTGCAGACGATGAAGAGCCATGACAACGACCTGGTTGCTGGAATAGTAAAGAACCTGATGGAAATGAAGTGGCATACAAAGTATAGAAAACCGAGGCATATTCTCGATGTCAACTTTGAAGACATTGGCAACGTTTCCTTCCCAGATTATTGGAAGATGTGATACCCCCCCCCCCACTCCCAGTCTTCTGCAATCGTCAGTCTTATTATTTTTTTCATAATGTGGAAGACCTCTGGGGTTAGTCAGACTTCTTGTTTATTTCAGAGTATTTCATGTGGAATTTATTCTGGTAGGGTGAGCGTCGTGAAGGCACTGCTTTCGTCCTACCTGAAGAAATGTACACATCACTGTTCGATTGTCGAATGCTTCAGTCATAATGCTCTGCGATCTTTTCAAACA
>JAHWFO010070148.1:389272-424253 GCA_023313115.1 Rhysida immarginata | reverse complement strand
ACTTTGTAGGTTAGGTATTATTTCTTCTTTATCTAGATCACTTTGTTGCCTTCGCAGTTCATTAATTAGTTTTTCATGTCCACAGATGGCGTTAGTGTTTTCAGGTTCTATTGCTACACTCGTTTTCCTCTCCATTTCCAAAAATTCACCCACAATCTCATCAATTTTCTTTAACATCGCTTCCTTGTTACCTGCATTTTTTTGTCCTCGAGAGCCTCCTATCCGTTCTGTTATCATACTCTTTAAATCATCTATCATGTGTGTCCACTTTGGCTGTCTGTCTCCGTTCTCGAGTTCCGATTGCGTCGCCATAGCAAAAGTAAGAGGTAAAAAGTTTAAAACTCCACTCTAAAATAAGTTGAGGTACTTTTTGTTGACACTTGGGCACCAAAGTTTGATCGATTCTTCAATCTAATGCTGGTCAATGGGTCTGTTCTTAAAAAGAGGCCATTACACTCACAAAATTGACGCTGCTATTGGACGAACTTAATGCGTGATCTGCCATCCGTCTCCGTCCTTTTAAGATCTGACAAAGATCTGACACATTTCATCTGTGTATTACCAAAAAACTAATAAATATAAACAGAAACGGATTTCAATATAGGAAACTGTAACTGAAAAAGTTTTATTGCGTTTCACGAAGTTAAGGACATTACGGATATGAAATGCCGAATCATGGCTGCTATTAACAAAGTGGATGTCGATATGCTCCAAAGAAAATGGTGAGAGGATAGGCTTCCCAGCAGTACTGTTCTGTATATTTTTGCAACACCTTGTATACATACAGGGCGATTCGAAAATCCCCGAACTTCAAGTTTAAAACGTATTTACTGTAAAACCATAAAAGATATCAAGAGTATTGTTGCTTGGGGCAGTTGTGTGTGATCTTAGGAATGCACTGAACAATCCGAGAGCACCATGACTGACACAATTATGTGAAGTCATGGTTCTCATGCAAGGATCGAGTCCAACTTCAAGCAGTAAAAATCTTATGCATAAATCTCTTGCACTTAAAAAATCTTAAAACATTAGCAGTAAGCAACACGTTCTTTCAAATCCAAAGAACAAAACTCTTGCACTACTCATACACCTGTAGCTTTAGACGTTTACTAGCCCTCGAACAAATGGAATACAAGGCCCCTAACTCTTGAGACAGCTGCCGAAGTGACTACCGAGGAGAGCGCTGCAGGGAAGCTTGAATTTTCTTCAGAAACGTGGTCATCACCACAGCCCGTCAGGGACTTTTAGGCTTACATACACACTGCAAGATCATACACGGTTGTTTTCCCTGGTACAGTATAGGAGCATCAGGAAACTTCCTTTGAAAGCCCTGAATGCAACGTTGGTATGATTTTTCCGTAAAATAAACTTCTAAGAATGTGACTCTGTTCTTGTGTTGGTTGATTTATTAATAAAACATATTTTTATTTAGTTTAATTACTTTTTATAATACAGTTTCATCAAAATTCATGCTATTGTAAATAAAAGGAAAAAATATTATCTTGTATATGAAGTTAAAATAAGGACATCAACAATAGGAGATGTTTTGGAATGAGTAACAATAGTCTCATGAGCTTATGACATGCTAAAATTGTAAGTTTTATTATTATTGTTTTTTTTTTAAAATTCTGTTCTTCCTCTCTCTTGATAAGCATATATACATGATTGTAATTCAGTGTTGCCAAATTTAGCAAATTTTTTAAAGCCCTTGTCCTTTGTTGGACATTGTTAAACAATGCACAAAACAATGAAAACAAGGACAAGTGCTTTACAAAATTTACCTGTTCTAATTTACATCTGGCAACACTGTTGTAATTCTTTTTCCATATTGTGAAGTTTATACATGTGTTGTTAATTAGAAAGCAATTATTGTTGTATAATATATCTAATAGATAATGGAGACATTTGTTTATACACTGAGCGACCAATTTATGAGAGGCACCTCTTACAGAAAATGGATCAGCCTCCCAGTAACACTCAAACAATGGAACAGGCCGAAGTGCTGTTTAAAAGGGATGCATTGGATCACAAGTTGCAGTCAGCAGCAGAAATGGACTGAATATGGGTAGATCCAAGGATATGACCAACTTTGAACGAGGCATGATCATTGGAGCTCGACGGGCGCAGTTGAGCATTTCGCAAACCGCAAACCTCCTCAGGCTTTTCCGTGCAACAGTGTCAAGGTTATTCCGTGAATGGCAGTTATGCCAAAACACAACATTCAACAAACAGAGCTCCGGACGAAACAGGGCCGAGGATGAATGAGGCCAACGGCGACTGGCACGAATCATCCACAGCAACAGGGCGGTGTTAGGCATACAACCATGTTAGGCTTCAATAAATATTGCAGAATGTTCACGATAGTACATCTTAAAAAATACTAATTCTTCCATAAAAATTATTTTACAAAAATACTTCTGACAAATTTATTAAATCTCTTTTTTGGTAATGCTTTCGTAAAGATATCAGCATGATTATCTTCACTTTTCACGTATTTCAAGTCGAACAGTTCCTGATAAACAAGATTTCTTAAAAAATGATATCTAACATCAGTGTGTTTGTTCTACTGTTTTCTGTAGGGGAATTTGAAAAATCAATTGCAGCTTCATTATCACACATCAGTTTATAAAATGAATCTAAGTTAAAAACCTTAGTAGATTTGCATTCATCTAAAATATGTATAAACCATACAAGTTCCTTTGCTGCCTCAGTTAAAAGTAACATTCTGCCTCCATTGCAGACAGATTTACGCATTTTTGTTTAAAAGTTTACGAATAAGATTAGAGGTATGCGTCAGCCAATCAGGGAATTTCTTCAGGTTAAGTGAAGAATTTCCTGACCTGTTGGCTTACAGTTGCATTTTATCCTACAGTTACTTTTTAATTACATATACACTGAGTTAGCAAAACTCATGGGATAGTTACTTAATATCTGGTCGGGCCACCTCTGGCCCTGTGGAGTGCAGCACCTCCCTGAGTGAGTGGAGGATGGCGTTATAGGGGCCGCAAATTTTGCCTCGCAAGGGTTCTTTAACGTGCAGTCAGCAAACGACTACATGGGACCAACAGCTTTACTTCCCTTCCGAAGGAAGTGCGTGATCTCAGAATTTTCCCCCTGAAAAAATCCTCTTCATCCTCGGCCGGGGTCGAACCCGTGTACTCGGGCATCAGGCGACCACGCAACCACTGAGCCACCGAGGCCGATAAATTCTGGAAATGAGATGAGGATCCTCATATTTATCATTTTAATAGATTTCATATCGTGAGTTCATTGTAGTGAGTCAGTAAAGCAAAATAAAATCTATAACGTCAAACTTAAAATATCAAAATTAAAATTAATTATATACAACAAATAAAAATACTTCACTTTTAAAGTGGATATGTTTACATTGAGTTAATTTCATAAATTATTATTAAAATATTTCTTAATAGTTTTTAGCTAACAATTATTTAAAATACGAAAATGCGAAGTTCTTTTACTGTACTTGCTTGTACGATCTGTTAGGATCGTTGGGCAGCAGCCCTATGGAGGATCTCTAGCAATCGCCATCTTCCACCATCAGGCGCATGTACTCCATGGTAATACCCAAGCGACTCGAACCCAATTCTTCATGTAGTCTAGCCAGCTGGTTCTAGGCCTACCCTTTGGTCTCTTACCTGCCAGCTTGGAAAATAACAACTGACTAAGAAGACGAGTTTGCGGCATTTATATCATGTGGCCGCGTCGTTGGTCAGGAGTTGCATCGAGCTGTCCCCCACTTATCTTATCTGGTACAGAGGGTAGGGTAGATTATCGCAAGCGATAATCTGCGGCACCTACTCCTACGAGGGAGTTTTGCGCCATCCCATTAATAACGACTGCTACGAGATGACAGTAGCAGTCGAGACCGACGGCTTAACGTGCCCTCCGAAGCACGGGGGGTTTCATGATGGAAAAGCTGCTGGGGATAAACGAACCAGAGGCTGTCACCAACTGCTGGAACACCAGCTATGGTCAATCGGCAAATGGGTCAGACCAAAGTCCCCCAACAGCCGCGCCCCAAATAGCTGTCCCGCCAGCGGTGGCCCTCAAGCCCAGGCCGTCACCCAACCAGCAGCTGGCCGCGCCTGAAGTTGCTGAACTCCATCGATTGGCAAGCCAACCGACGAGACAACCAGGCCACGGCCACCCCCTGTCCCCCACTACCCCCACCCCCATCATAAAGGGGAGTGAGACATTACGGCACCAGCCACTTGACCAAAGAAGCTGGTTTTAGCACCCGTTGCACACTAATTAGCAACATCGCATTTGTGCAGCTAACTTCAAGCACCAAAACCAACCCGCGACTGCAGATGCGACTTTTAGGATATTGGGCATGCGCAGAGCACTTCAAAACATCAGTTTACACGTGCCAGTAGAGACTGAACACGAAATTTTCAACTTGATGGCCAAGTAAGAAGGATGTTTTTCCTGTCTTTTGTTTTCAAGATGACAGTTTAAATAAGCTGTTTGTATTTTATATACAATAATATTAAATTTTATTTAACAACTTACATAAAAGATAAAAATTAGATAAAAGGAAATATTTGAATTTAAAGAAATAAATTTCCAATTCCTAAAACACATTCTTTGACCTATTTATCAAGAAATCTGGGTAGAAGAAATCAAGTCATTTTTCTTCATATATTTTTAAATATCATTTCATAGAAGGAATATCATTTTATTTTTATTAACTGAAAAATATTTTTGAAAATTGAAAAACTAATCTTTACAGATGCACTCTTTCGTCTGATGAATCACATGTAAGTAAAGTCTTTAGAGCAAATTGTCTATTCTTATTATTCCGAATATTGAGAGTTCTAAAAAGATCAGGATTACCTCGCTTTTGTGGCTTATGATAGTTCCTTTGGGGTTAGTTGTTAGGCATGGGGTGACTACATACAGCTGACCAGTTCTCAAGATAATGACTCTTGGGCGTGAAGCTTGCTGCCACTGTCAACGAAAGTTCTCCTCACAGTCCTTTGTTGCTTCAGCTGTTTTTCATTGCAGCATTCGACCGCGATAAGTACAAGCACAGCCTCTGTTGAGAAAGGGCATTTTCGGATAATTAGGAACAAAATGATTATTTGAAATATCCAAGAATTTTATCTCATTATTTTGTTTTCCTTTGGTAATTGTCCTTTCTACTTTTTCTTTTGACAGATTCAATGAATAGCAATGATTAGCTCCGTGTAAAATGTCCTCTTTATGCTTCATTTACTGGTGGATCCTACATGGTTCCTTATGGATTCCAAATCCGAAGAGCATCTGCCCTGGCAATGGGCTGCTGCAGCTGGAGTCGATGCTACTGCTCCATCAAACACTCTTAAGATGGTCATACAACAAGATGTTCAGGCGCTCATGCTCTTAAATGTCGATGTGAGGCTCGCTTGTCCATCAATAGGTCATCAGAAATCCATAGGTAACGTAAAATGGAACATAAAGGTGTTATGGTCCCTTCCGATGACCATACAAAGGCGTTTAGATGATGAATAACACAGATGGACCAAGCCGATGCCCATCAAGAAGGAGGAAGAAATTATGATGTGTAGTCCTTTCCTCCATACAACTACAGATGATGGGTTCAGCCCATTTGACCTGTTGATCCGGGCCAACCACAGTTCCTTGTTAATAAAAGCCATGGAGATGGCCAACATTAAAGAAGTTCTGGTGGAATCATCCATCTGGAATCGCACTGATTCGTAGGAAAAATTTGCCAAGCCTAAATGTTGTTTCAGGTGCTACCAGATGCCTCTGCGAATGAGCACTCAAAAAACCCATGGCTGGTGGATTCTTCGACAGCACAAAACAGGCAACCAGCAGATTCGACTACTCTCCTTTGATGGAGATGTTAAAAAGTGTAGAATCCTCGTGTGCAGCACTCTCTATTGGTGGTTAAACACAGTTTTCTCAAAGGAAATTGCTTTTGCTACCTTCAAGATAGCTGACCACGCGGATATTCAGGTTCAAACGAAGAATGTCAATAGTCGCACCCTGGTCGAGCTGTTGGAAGAACCATGATAGATGTAAGCTACCCCAGTCTTGTTGGTATAGTTGATGAGGTCCGGGAAGAAATGTCACTAAATTAAGTTGAAATTGTTTGTATAAGTCCGGGCATCATAAATAAATAATCACTGGCAACAAAGGAGGAAATGATAGCCTATTCACCTTAAAAAAGAAGCGCAGATGCAAGAACACTAAATTTG
Organism: Rhysida immarginata; assembly: GCA_023313115.1. NCBI lineage: Eukaryota > Metazoa > Arthropoda > Chilopoda > Scolopendromorpha > Scolopendridae > Rhysida > Rhysida immarginata. The sequence goes on along the minus strand of JAHWFO010070148.1, from coordinate 418,029 downwards.
CCCAAATAGGTAGGGGAAGGAGAAAAAACACGAATCATTGCAGCCAGTCTAGCCGTGCTGAGATAGCACCAGATGTCAGGCAGACCTACCCCCTATCAAAGGGGATAAAAATAAACTTTGCCTCTTAGCACTGAGTGGATGATGATGGACGGAAGATCCCCACACACAATTCACCATAGCACTACGCACTTTTTGTAGATCTTGATGAGATGGTAAGAAGAATAGGCATTTGGAAGTCAGAAATGGCAAGACACGAGTTTTAATAAACCACATCTTGACAAACTTCAAGGTGAAGAAACAAAATTTTTTGTCAAGGTAGGAGAGACACTTTTCTATCACTTGTTGCCAGTGACGAGAGTCGATGTCCGTTAAGAAGGAGAAAACATACCCAAAGACTGTCACTTGTTCATTGATATTGGGAAAAGTTTGAGATAGTTGCTAGTCCAGTTGTCAATAGCAATGCCGTTTGATTTGACGAAGTTGATGGCGCTCCCTGTCAAAGTACAATGAGCCAGCATAAGCATTATCGATCAGAAATAAATGGAGATGGGATGGCACACTGGATCCTTGATGAAAGGTGGAACCAGGATGGATAGTTCATGGAGTCGTTCTCGACATCTGCATGTCAGTTAAAGTCACCAGCAATCACTACAGGTAAAGAAGAACACAAACAATTGTAAATGTCCAAGAAGAATGTTCATTTCTCTGCCGAAGACAATGACCATACACATTAAGCACCAGATGTTGAGATGTCTCACGAAATTACTCTGTACTCGCAGTCATACATATAATTCGAAACCCGAATGGAGGAGATAAAGATGATGGTAGTAATCCTTTGTCCATTCGGCGACGAACAGTTAATGAAAAATTGTTCACTGGGGTATTGGCTGGGAAGGCCAAAAAGATCGTAGCGCTGTTGTGAAGAGGCCTGCTTCACCTCCTGGAGCAGAAGTATGTCTGGCCTGTACAGAGCAATAAATGTAGACTACACCGATTGCTTAAAAGAGGAACCAAAAGAACGAACGTTCAGAGACCTTCATTCTGAGGATTTAAGAAGATACTGGTTGCTCTGTATCCAAAGGAGTCTAGGACCTCGAGTTGGCAGAGTTAGGCTCAAAGATCCTTCGAATAGGTGAGCGAGCCGAACGATGGTTCACACCACTGTCTCTACCGGAAGATCAAGTATCCTGTCCATTCAGCTGCGATGGCATCGGGGCTTTTTTCTCCCAGGGGCTGTTGGGTACAAAAAGCCCATTCCACGATTTAGATGCAGAAGAGGATTTCGCTGCTGGAGCCGAATATAACACTGGCACTGGAGGAGGAGGGCAGATGAGCCTTGCTGGTTGCAGTGACAGAAATAGATAGGGAATGCAGGGAATTCCTCCTTCAAAAACATAGAGTCAGTGCACAAAGTGGCATCGACGTCGTCCTCCGCAGAGCTCACGCTCTCGCCCATCATGATGCCGTTTGATGGCTGAGAAGGAGTGATGTCTTCTAATACCTCTGGTGGCGGTGGCAGTGGTGGTAAAATAGCTAGGTGGCGACAGCTGAATGACTCGCACCATATGAGGTGAAGGCAATGACTGGGCCAGTTGACATGGCTCTGCAAAGCATAACGTCGTCATCTTTGATGGCTGAGGCGATCACAAAGTAGGTTCTTGCATGTTGAAAGCTCTATCTGGGTAACGACGGTATTGCCCACAATGCGAGAACAAGTCTCACTTTTTTTCAGGAGACAATAATTTCTTCTGCCAGGAGGGGTATCTTGCATTACCAGCAGCACTGACTGATTCCCTTGTATGACACAGAAACGTTCGCTGTGTAACACAAGGGAATATGGAATGTCTTTGTCAAGGCGCATATTGAAAAAAATGTCATTCTGGAGCCAGGCAGTGTCAGCATACTCAGGACAGAACATACCGAACACTTCTGAAACTCTGACATAAAGTTCTTGATATACCCAACACAGGCACACTCAAGAAAGTCATTAACAGAATATAAAAGTCACCCACTAAGTCAAAGTGAATGTACACCGTTTTCCTTTTTTTTTCTTCAAAATATGACACTTTTTAAGGAGATACATGCCTCTTTTCCTCGGGTGGGCAGAGAGACTGTCTATCTCGTTTATTTGGTGTGCTTCTTTTTATTCCATCAGTTTGCACCTGCTTACTTAATCTGCCAATTGCTTTTCTTCAAATTGCATTGTCTTTTCCCAATATTCCACTTTGTGTCAGGGCAATTTCTTGCCGAGATGATGGGCTTTTCTCCTGATGGAATGAGAGGCTTCTTTCTTGACGGCCTGATGCCAGGCTGCCAGACTTGAAAGTAATGTCAGTGTGACAACTTGACAGTAAGCTTATAGGCCTGAATTCAAGTCAACAATTGACAACAAGCGAACAGTATATTGTATCGGTATTGGTGTGAACCCGAAGCATTAAATCTGCCATCCATATAAGGTACGCCTTTTCCCAAGTCAGTTTTCCCAACAGCCAATGTCAAAACAACATTAGCTGCATTCCAGGTAGACAAAATAGATGACGCGATCGTATAAACTAATGAGTTAACATTACTTAACAGAGAGGAGAGCGTAGCCAGTAGACTAGGTGAAAGCCAAAAGCCATCCTAAAAAGGGCACACCTACCTGAAAATTGTAAGCAGAACTGACCTTGATGATGATGACAATGCGCAGAAGGAGCGTAAGCTTTTAATTGTAAACTTTTTCATGTGTTCATTATCACTGTATATTCGCATTCAGATTTGCAAAATTTCATCAAAATAGAGCTACAGCAATGCTACGAGCTATTTGCTATTATAAATGTCAGCTACATGCTGTATAAACTCTGAAATCTCTGCATGGAATTCAGTAATGTGTTCACAACAGAGCACAGCAAAACTGATTTTTAGGGTTTTAGCATAATAAAACCCTATTAACGACGGTACAGATGTAAGTATGTGTGTATGTCACACGCCTTAACTTTTGAAAAAATTGACCTAGAGGCTTGAAATTTTGTACACACTTAGGCCCTATACAGAGGACGATGAGAAATATATAGCGAATCCTCTAGGATGGCCCAGGACCTCTCAAGGGCCACTTGTATGAATTTCATGGTTCTTTTCTTATCTTTTGAAAGGATTGACCTAGTGGTTTGAAATTTTGTACACACGTAGGCCCTATACAGAGGACGGTGCGGAAAATATAGCCAGTCCTCGAGGGTGGCCTGGGGCCCCTCAGGGTCCACTTGTAAAAATTTCATACTTCTTTTTTTATCTTTTGAACAAAGAGGCCTAAAATCCTGAAATTTCGTAAATTTATAGTGCAGTTCTGAAAAATAAAACTAATATACAAGAAAAGTTATATAAGCCTCTACGGCCCCGCAGGAGGCCCCAAGACCCCAAATACAATAGAAGCTGTAACATTTGAATGGGACGACCTAGGAACATAAAATTTTATATGTTTATAGTGTGGCACTATGAAAATATAGCAGACATCGAAGAAATGTGATGTACGCCTCTGGGGTCCCACCAGAAGACCCCGAGGCCCCAGAGGCTTCCACTGCTGCCCCTCCACTTATTATAGTCGCGAGCCGCTACTGCTCGTAACATTTTGATGCTAAAATCCTTATATCATTAAATAACGATGCCTTAACTAATTTTTTGTCTCGGCATATACTGTTTTGTCATGCAGTTTTTTTCTATTGTTTGGGGTTGAAAACTGGGGGTCGGGTTAAACACGAGTGTATACAGTAAAAAAAGGTAAGTTGCTTGCTTTGCATGAGAGTGCCCTTATTTCAAAAAGGGAGCATCCCAACCGTTTTCGGAGCACGGTGCGGCGCACCTTGCACCAAGCTGAGTTTATAAACAGGCGGCCAGTACGGGTACCATCGCCGTCACCGCAAAATAGAAACGCGCGTCTGCTATGGGCAGACAGGTATCGCCACTGGACACTGGTTGAGTGGAAGAAGGTCGCCTGGTCCGATGAATCGCGGTTCCTACTTCATCATGCAGACAGCAGACTGCGCATCTGGCGCAGACAGCACGAGGCCATGGGACCATGCTGTCAGCAGATAGCCATACAGGTGGGTGGAAGAGGAGTCCTGGTCTGGGGTGTCTTCTCTTGGGGTACACTGGATCCTCTGATATCCGTAGACACATCCCTGAGTTTGACACACAACCTGAACATCGTTGCCGATCATGTGCACACGTTCATGATGACTGTGTGCCCTGTGGTGACGGACAGTTTCAGCAGGAAAATGCTCTGTGTCACGGTGCTCGAATAGGTCTTGGGCTGGTTTGAGGAACATGACTCAGATTTACACCTGTCTCAGTGGCCAGCTTAGTCGCCCTATCTCAACGCGATGGAGTATTTATAAGATGAAGTGGAGAGAACCATCCGACGCCTTCCCACACTACCATCCAACCTGCACCAATTACGGGATGCTGTGATGTCATCTTGGTCTGCTATTCCTCTGCAACGATTTCATCATCTCGTTGAATCCATGCCAGCACGTATTTAAGCAGTTCTTAACGCTAAAAAAAGCACAACATGCTATTAGCAGATTGTGTCTTATAAATTGGTCGTTCAGTGTATGTATATACCTATTTACACATATTAACACATGAGTATACTGATATTTACACAAGTTATATTTTCATACCGACCAATATTTATATTTTACCATCATAATAGTCAAAATTCGCCTGCGGAAGATAGAACTTCAAGCTTGTAAGCAGGAAAAACGAATTTCATGATAAATCTGTTGCTAAATTCTAAAATAACGATCGCCGTCTTCATAGAGTCGACAGCTGTTGAATGGTAGACAAGAATAAGAAGGGAAACGACATCTTTTTAAATTTGTTATCAGTTTTTTATAACGTCATTTATTGATTTCACAATACATTCAACTTATAATGTACAATGCAATAAATTCACCATCACTTAACAGAATTTATTTGCACAAAAACGAAGGGAATATTTCGTTGTAACCGTTACTCTTTATAAATTTGCAACATTCCTTTTGCATTCCTTTTTGTTAGGCGAAATGGAAACTATCATGTATAGCTCATATCAGTATTCTTGGCAATCTGAAATACAGAACAAAGGGTCAGTGGTTTACACTACCCTACAATAATGGAAAGAGAAATGGTGAGATTTATTGTAGTTAATATTTTATTCGTCCGCCGTGCTGAAAATAAATCAGCCTACCTACTTACTTCCTATAAGGCTCCGATACACAGCTTCCGGTGTTTGGATTCATTGCTGCGAGAAACTAGCCATGTTGTTTCCATTGGATAATACACTACATGATCAAAGGAGTTGGGACACCTGCTGCTCTACTGTAAAGCCGCAAAAAGATTCAATCAGTAGTGTGTCGGACCACCCCGAGCTGCTATCACTGCCTCCACCTTACATGGCATACTGTCCACAAGTTTAAGGTATGTGTCCACAGGTATTGACCTCTATTCCTCGAGGAGTGTCGTGGTCAGTTTCTGGACAGATGTAGGGCGAACTATCCTGGATCTTACACGTCGTTCCAATTCGTCCTAAAGATGTTCGATTGGGTTGAGATCAGGACTCTGGGCGGGCGAATCCAGTTCTTCAACCCGCATCTCGTCAAACCAGTCGGATATGGTTCTTGCTTTGTGGAAAGGCGCATTGTCGTGCTGGAAGAGGAGCAGCCCGTCACAGAAGTGTTCCCACAGAGCTGGAAGTGCCCCGTTATCCAGAATGCTCCTGTAGCCATCAGCATTGAGGTGTCCGTACACCTTGATGAGTGGGTCCAGTCCAGTCCAGGAGAAACACCCCAGGTGTTCACGGGGGTGTCCCAACTCCTTTGATCATGTAGTGTAATTAATATTGTTCGGTGGAAATGCATATAGATTTCAGATCAAAACGATTAAATAAAAAATAATCGTAACAAGAATGACTAAGAAAAGGTACAAGCATTAAATAGTTATTTTTTCCGTTAGAAAAATGTGAGAAAAGTGTAACTTACTTAGATTCCTGGTTTTTTATGTTTTTCTTGAACTAGTAAAATTTGAAGGAGCAAGAATTGGGTTTTTGAGGGTGACTGTTCTTGCATTCAGAGTTGAAGACACTCTCCCTACTGATAGATAGTCTTTAGATAACTTGTCCCATCCATAGTCATATTAAAGAGTAGTCTGTCCAAGGGGAGGCTGTGGCCTGATGGGCTTTCACTGAAAGCACAACTTCAAACTTCAGTGAAGTTAAGCAACATCAGGCATGGCCAGTCACTGGATGGGCGACTTATTAGTGACTCACGATCACCCCCTCCCCTGGCTGCTGTGACCATCATACAGCTGTCTTTAATCCAGGTCCATCCACAGACCCAACTCGTCGGCATCAAGCCATACAGGCTCTGGATGGACGTATTGGATTAAAATTAATAATAATAATAATAACCAATTTAATATAATATACATATCATAAATGATAAATCATAGTTCTAATTATTCTGTAGTAATCTACTTACAAACGAAGAAATCGTCCAGTATTGCTATCTGCCATGTTTTCGTAACTTGATTCTCATTTGCTATGACATGACTCGTTAAGCTGAGTTTCGCACTGTTAGATGAGTCGGGGCTTCGTAAACACTTAAGGACGGGTCATACACTTACCTACGGAGTATTGTATTCTTATAATCGAGTCAGAGAGGTATGACCTAATAAAATGAGTCTTACGACCTGGAAATTGCTTAGTGTACCAATAGAGAAAGATCTGCCTTTACGTAAAGAGCAGAGCAGTTGAGGAATTTATTAGAGCATCTCATAATAAGTACCATATCCAGTAGTAGCTTAATATTCACGCTATCAAACGCTTTCAAAAATTCCAGGTACGCAACATCTACCTGGAATTACGCATCCATATATTCAGCGAGAAAAAGCATCAATTTAAAAAGGGATTTCGTTCTTCTAAACCCGTGTTCTTCCAGAGGAAATTGAGAATCAATAAAAGATGGCAATGCCATAGTAACATATTTCGAAAATCTTAGCTGGGAAAGCTATTAGGGTAATTGGTCTGTAATCAGTTACCGATTTTGGAGAAGTTACTTTGGGAATAGGATGAAAATTAACTCTCTTCCATGCAGCATCATAAATGCCCAAGTTCAAAGATAAAATTAACTATTTCCAAAAGGGAGTGAGAATAGTTTACAAACTTATTATTTACTTATTTTTCAAACATTCTTATCCATTAGGTTCGCAGAGGCAGCAGTCCTATAGAGGATCTCCAGCAATCACGATCTTCTGCCATCAGGCACTTGTCCTCCATGATAATACACAAGCGACTCGAACCCAGATTCTCCATGTAGTCTAGCCTCCTGGTTCTAGGCCGACCCTTGGTTTCTTACACACCAGCTTGGAAAATAACTGCCTAGGAAGACCAGATTGCGTCATCAGTATCATTTGGCCATACAAGCACAACTGAGATCTCTCAATGCGGAGAAGTTGCGACTCAACACTTAAAGACTCCCTTATTGTGCTGCTGTGCACTCTATCTAGTAGGGTAACACATGCCACATTTCTCAGCAGTCTCATTTTAGCTGCTTATATCCGCAATCGCACTCTTTCAGTCATCACCCAAGACTCTTGACTATAGGTAAGAATGGGGACAAAGATAGATTTGAAGACGGAGAGCTATTTGAAGATTTGGCTTTGTATCCCAGCTCGCGTCTTATTATCCGGGATCACCACACTTCACGTCTGACAGCTTGCTGCACCTATCCGAGCATGCAATTCTTTTTCCTGCTGTCCATCATTCGTAAATGCAATCCCGAGATACTTGAACTTCTCCAACTGTCTCAATGGGGCTCCCCTAACATAGAGAGCGTACTGAGCAGGCTGTCTTGAAAGAACCAGAACCTCAGTCTCAGCCACACTGATCTTCATCCCAGCCTCTTCACATTTAACTGCAAACCAGTCTAGTGCGTGCTGAAGGTTAGTGGGAGAAGACCCAAGTAGGACAAGGGCATCAGCAAAGAGCAATCTCTCCACCAAGCAGTCGCCCTCACTAACACGCTCATCACCTCAGCTGCCTCTGTCTATCCGGTCCATAAATATAATGAACAAGAGGGGCGACAGTACGCAACACTGTGGAGTCCAACACCCACGGTGAACAGTCTTGACTTAATGGAATTTATCCGGACGCATATCTCATAGCTTTTGTACATAAACATGATAGGAACTAGTAATTGCCCATCCACTCCACACTCTTGCAACACTTGCCAGAGTTTCTCCCGAGGAACTCTGTCATATGCTTTTTCGAGGTCCACAAAGCAAGCATAGACATCTTTTGCATACTTCCGGGATTTCTCAAATATTTTTCTTAGAGCAAGCATGTGAACCATCGTCCTTTGGCCAGGTTGGAAACCACACTGCTCCCCCGACAGTTTAGAGTCGACTATTTCTTGACTTTTCTTCTCCAGACACTTAGCATACAGTTTCCCAGGAATTCTGAGCAAAGAGATGCCTCGATAGTTGCTGCAATCTCTCTGACCTACCTTTGTGAAGATAGGGATAACAATTGCTGTCTGCTATTACTTGGGCTCTTTGCTAGATATCCAAAAACCTGACACACGCGAATCAGCCACAGGATACCAGCCTGATTTAAGGCCTTTAACATCTCGGACCGGATTTCATCATCATCTGCTGCTTTGCTGCCTTTAGCGGCTTAATTGGCCATCTAACTTCTGCTTCGGTGATACTACAATGACTATTTTCAGCTCCAAGGTGCACCTGATGTGCCTCAGTTGTTGCTGTTACCGGATTAAGAAGAGATGCAAAATATTCCTTCCACCTTTGCACTACCCTCTCCTCCATTTTCAGAGGCCTACCATCTGAACTCTTAAAAGTTTGTGATATAAGAGACTTCTTTCTACGGAGGCGGCGCACGGTCTGCGAGAATACCTTGTTTGTCGAACCATAGTCTGTCTCCAATTTCTCCCCGAACTTCTACCAGGCCTTGGTTTTAGTTGATAATGTCTTTTCTGCTGCTTTTTGCGCCTCAGTGTACCTCACTTGACCCGATGGTGAATTATTTGCAAGCCATAACAAATAGGCTTCCTTCTAAGCCTTGACAGCTTCTTGGACTTCACCGTTTTATCAGGCAGTCCTTTTCTCACTGCTTTGCACCATACTCAGCCGCTTACGACCATATCACAATGCAGCCGAAGTAATCACAGCAGTTTTAAACAACAGCCGCTCCTCTTCAACAGTATCGCGATCAGTGGATAGCTTTTGAAACTTGATGATATGTTATCTTCAAAGGTCTTCCTCACAGCTCTATCCTCCAATGCCTCCCATTTGATGTGCCAAGTCTGTCTGGGCCTAGTCTTTCGCTTGGTTGGCATGGATTCAGAGCACCACAAAGTGCAGATAACAAGGTACTGATCAGTTAATAGTTCTGCCCCTCTTCTCACACGAGTATACAAAACTGAACGGAATAAGTCGGCTAATAATATTATAAAATCAATCAGTGACTTCTGGTCCATTGCATCCCTGTACCAGGTATACTTATGGACATCCCTGTGCTGGAAGAAGGTGCTTGTGATGGCAAGTCCATTGTTACAACAGAGATCCAACAAGCACCTCCCTTTCGCATTTAAATCGGGCTCACCATTCCTCCCAATCACTCATTTCCACGTTTGGTCATCAGCTCCTACGTGTGCATTGAAGTCGCCCACCAGAATCATAGAATCTACACTCCCTCTCCTGCTAAGAGAAGCATCAACTTCAGAGTATGTGCAGCGTTTCTGAAGCCACAGGAGACACAGTCTTCCACCTAAGGAGGTCCAATCTGCAACATAATCCACTCCCGCCTGGGCAGTCATGTTAGGGTCGACACCTGAGTAGAAGAGCTTTTACCCTCCTTCTGAGTCCACAGTTCCAGAACCCGGACGTTTTGTAGATGTAATACTTAAGATATCCAGTCGATATCGTTTGGACTCCTAAACTAACTCTGATTCTTTTCCTGTCATGGAGAATACATTCCAAGTGCCAATTGACAGCACCCAATGCCGTTGTTCCTTTACCAGTTTCTCTTCTTGGGTAAAGGCATGTGCTACCGCCGACCGTTTTCTCAAGCGCGTAGCGAGTACACTGGTGGGGCTTTTCGGAAGCATTGCTCGGAGATAACAGTCGGGAGACAATCGACTTTTTTTCGTACGAGAGCCTCTGCTTAACTCCCTAACCTGCGCCACACCCGATGCAGTATAAATTGTCCCATTCGTCAACATCATGACATATGTTTGTTTGGATACTATTCGTCTCACCTCTCAACCATGACCTTTCTGGTAACTGTGACCCTAAAGTATCAGTGCTACAACCAGCATAGCTCTCAAAATCCCTGAAGCACCCAAACCCCTGACGGTCTGTAAGGGGGCATCCACTCAGGGGAGCTTCAAATACTCTCTTTAAATAAAATAAGGAATTCTGCTATTGTCAACTGACTAGAGGTTTTAGATTTTTTGAAATATTCAAAACCCTTCCATTCAGTAATTAGAGATATCAAAATTTCTGAATCAACACCACTCCAGAAGTCGTGTAGACTACTGAAATCCAGTTCCAAATCAGCACCACAGCTAAAGCTATGCTCAAATCCAGAAATTAATATATTACAAAAAGAGGTATCAACATTTTCAGCCCCTCACAATTACATCTAAGTAACTTCTTTATTACAGACCAGAAGTTCCTTGTATCATGAACAAGTTCCTTCTCCTTTGAACAAAAATAACCTTTATGATCTGTTTACGAGAGAATTTAACTCTTTTTCTTGATTGTTTAAAAAGTAATTTAAAAAATCAAGGTCTCCAATTTTCTTATACAGTCCATGCAATTTATTTTTAAATTGATATTGCGTGTGTGTCGCAATAATTTAGATTCTTGAATTGGATGTAACACCACACAAATTGAATAATTGCTAAATATACATACGGTCACAAAAATCACTGCTGAATGCACTCTTCACCGGTAGTGTAATACAAAATTGAAGTATCACTTTCTAAAATTAACACCAATGTAAAAATCAGGGACGCTATCACAAAATAACCACTTAAAATTTTTATCCCTTCTGTTATAATTATGACCCATAGGTCGGACGTCGAATACCCAAATGCTTGGATAGAACCACAGGTATTTGCTTAAATGGAAATACAGGTGCACGCTCTGATTACCACGACGGGTTATAACTAAAATGTATTACCATCTTCACGTACAGATCTATTGCGCAGTGGAAAAATTGTAAACACGGCACCAAATAAAGGGAACACACAGGCCAACTTTTAGTTATACTCAATAAATTCTAATTTTAATAATATCAATAATTGAAAGTATCGATACAACAAATAAAACAAATCTAAACAATATGAAATTATAATGCTAAATACTACTTAAGCAATTATAATTATAAAGTAAGGCAAACAAACATTGTTTCACTTAAATAATGACTTAAATGTAAAACTCTTATTAGTTTTTGCATACAATGCAATTGTGCTGATAATCGATGCTGAGTAAACATCAGCTGTAAATAAGTATTCATAAACCTTAACTCAAGATATACGCAAACACTTCTTGTAACCGGAATAAAGTATCTTCAATTAATTTGAATTCTTTTACCAAGATAGATTGGAACTACAAGTAGTACAATAAACTAAACTCTAGCAAATAAACATCCAATCTAGAAAGAATGCCAAACTTATAGCGACGGTATAAATGCCTAATATACTGTTACACTTGACAAAAATGTCGTAACTTAGATTGTATAAAGTCCAGAGTCCGATATGTAAATAAATATCAGTCCTTAATCAATTTGTTCTTAAGATGTTGAGCAACCCGTAGACGAGGGACAATTGCTTATACTCCAAATCACACACAAGTAGTTGGACAAACAGGTAAAGACATAGCTGGAGATGGCGACGGCGTAATTGCGTATCCGCCATTTACTATGACGTCTTGGTATTTCTCCCTTGAGAGTGAGCCTCCTCCAAAGACGATAAGAAAGGAAGACCGGACAATTCACGTTTTCCCATAGGAGAAAATGATGCCTCTAACTAGCGCCATTACTAGCTAGCGGAACGAGCAAAAACAATTCTACCCTCCAAGCAGCCTCAAACAATTCTTTTTACATTTCTTCAATTAGCCTCAAACAACCTCTTCGTTTTAAGATATTTCCTCATTTTATTAACTCGCGATTATTGATTATTACGATTAAAAATTATTTTACTTAAATTTAAATTAATTAACGCATCTTAATTAACACAGAATTTGTAGGACAGTTCCTAAATAATTAAAGAAATAATTTACTAACAATAAAAAAATTTTAAAAAATCAAAGTGAATAAATATATACAGGGATGGATGATATATATTTATATACAATATCACAAAAATTGTATATTTATAAATCAATAAAATTGAAGTACCGGAAGGTAATAATTTATATAAATAATAATTAACGTGATTAATAATTTCAGCGTTTAATAAGATTCTAGCACAACAATAGTAAAAGTAAGACAGAAATTATTTATTACATCCAGGAATGGATAAAAAAATTTACAAGAAATAAACATAATCATCACACAATTAATACAAAACAAAAATACAATATAATTTATATGTTAAACAGAATCAAACCAAAGTACAAAACAATAGAAACTTCAGCAAACATACAAATTCAACTGATGGATATAAAAGAATAAAATTACACAACTAAACTTAGCATGACAGCAATGATTTATACATATATACTCGTTTGTTAAAACAACCTGGATCTGCACACCGGCGTCCCAATGACATATTTCATTTGAACCAGCTGCAGATTGCTTTTCAAAATGATTATCAACCGTCATGAGACAATCGAAGAGCTGAGTGGAATCAAACACTTTTAGTTTTGATTTCACACGGTTTCGATTTAATAAAAGGAACAACGTTTACGGAATGCAACATATAATTTTTATTTATTTATTAAATACATAACTTATTTGAATAATTAACATCATTTCTCTTTATTTTAATATACGATAATTACGCCCTCCAACGTACTGGGCAAAAGTACATCAAATGACGTGATGCGCGAAGAACAGATAAAGACCGAATTTTTGTTCAATTCCTGTTTCGTTGTGGAAAAAGAGTTTTATTTTATTCTTAACTTAATCATCTGCATTATCCACATAAGATTTCTAGACAAATTGGATAGGTATAGAGTCAAATGCTTTTGTAAAATCAATGAATATAGATGCAACGAATTTGTTACGGGCCATTTCGGACGAGAGATGTTCGAGTAATTCGTGACACGCCGTTTCCACGTTCCTGTTAGGAACAAAACCATGTTGACAAGGGAAAAGAAAATTGTGATTAAAAATAAACTGCGAAAAACGAGCGAAGAAATGTTTTTCAAAATTTTTAGAGAACGCAGGTAGTACAGTAATGGGGCGATAATTAGAGTAAGAACCAGGATCACCTTTCTTGAATATCGGCACAACACGGGCTGATTTTAAGATAGTTGGATAAGTACCAGTACTGATTGAGTGGTTAAAGATGAAGGAAAGAGGAAAAGCAAGGACATGTTTTATTGCAATAATGACGTCAGAACGGAACCCGAGGGAGCCCGGCCGGAGCCTACGAGAAACAAGGCCTCTGCGATCCTAATGAAAAATACGTGACGTCATCACACTAGGGAGAGCTTTTTCAGAGTTGTTTGTTGGCTTTCCTGCATAAGACTTCCTGTTCCCGTTGGCTGCATGTGAGATGTGAAAGTCCGGGGATAATTTTCATTAGTGATGTCAAGATCCGGATAATTCAAGATCCGGATCTTTTTTTCGGACCTAAGTCCGAGATCCTAGATCCGGATCTTGGTCAGAAATCCGAGATCCGGATCTTGGTCAGAAATCCGAGATCCGGATCTTGGATCCGAGATCCGAAATTCGGATCCTATATCAGGAAATTGTGTATATGCAAACTTTTTCTGAAAGCAGTTTATAAATGCTTTTATTAAGTGATAGCCCAGTCCTCGTAAGTCCTAATTAGTCTTAATACGCATCCAGCGAAAGGATCCGAAATCCGGATCCGGATATTTCTAGATCCGAATCCGGATATTTTCAGATCCGGATCCAACGGACATCACTAATTTTCATTAAGCGTACGAGCAATGCGTTTCGATTTCAGGGATGTTACTATACCTTGCAACCTCGCGATTTTTTGGTCGGTAATCACAGATTGATGAATGAAGTTAAGCTTTATTTTATGTGGTTTGTCCTATTCTGCCAACTCATCATGCCTCAAACATGTTCTGTGCCTAACTGCAAGGGCAATTACTCGTCTGTAGAGAAAGTTTCAGTTTTTGGTTAACCAAATGAAGAAAATCTACGTGACAAATGGATTAGAGCAATTAACCGGCAAAATTTTGTTCCTACAAGAAACAGTAAGGTATGTATATAACAACAATATAAATCATATGGGAAGGAGCTAGATAATCTTGTTTGTTACTGAGAAACAAAGCATGTTAAATCCTTGCAGTGATTCCTTGAAGTAGACTTATACTAGGGTATATTCGTCCTCTTCTTCTTCTTCTTCTTCTTCTTCTTATTATTATTATTATTATTATTATTATTATTATTATTATTATTATTATTAATTGTTTAAATTGAATTCGTCAAGGAAACTCGAAAATATTTCTCGCATAATGATTGTCGATGAGCAGTTCTAACAGAAAAGAAATCAAGGATGAGTTTTCTGTAAACTCAATTAAAACAATTTTGCTATCATATAATCAATTTTTGATTGTAATACGTACAATTTATGGTAAATTCTTAATTCAAATATGGTTGATAACTGACTACAATCTATGGTTAATTATTAAAATTAACGTTCTGTAATAAAAATAGTGATACAAATATAAGACAGCTAAAGCTGTGGACAGTAAGATAACAACAAAGAAAAGAAGATAGAAAACCATTACAGCACAAAAATGAATTTATAAAACTCGTTTGTATATTTCGGAGCTTTTTATTTTGTTGTTGTGTGATATCATTTGCATTAGGGAATGATGAGTTTTGTCAGATTATATCACTGTTTATTTTCGGTTGGTTAATATCGTCGTGAATCTAAGATAATTACAAGGAGACTGGTAATGTTTATTTTTATTAATTTATTTCATTTTAACCCATATTATTTAATTACATTTATATAATTTGCGAGGATATTAAAACCAACTGAAAATGAACAATGTCGGATTATGTTTGCTACCAGTTACCCATGTTGTTATTTTTATACTTATTGGAATATTGTATTTCTTCTTTGAAAGGTGTGCGAGAAACATTTTGCTGACCATGACATCACACGGGAATCTGTAGCACATGATGAGAGAACTGGAAAGTCATTATCAGTGCCTTTAAAAACACCACGGCTTAGAGAAAGAGCTTTTCCATCGCTTATGCCAAATTGTCCAACGTACATGTCAAAAGAAACTTCAATCCGTGAAAATCCTGGAAGAAAAAGGCGACTCCTAGAATTTAACAACATATCTAATGCTATCAGTAAAAGCATAGAGGACAAAAATAAATACGATGACGAAAGAAACTTTCAGAATCTTGTTCAGTTAAAAGAAAAGCAGAAGTATATGGTTCAAGCAAATTGGATCTCTGTAATGGAAGACAATTGTATTATTTTTATGAATTTATCAGTGAATCCTGCACCAAAAAACACATCATCAGTTGTTATAAACGAACAATTAGAAGTAAGGAAATATGTAGGTAATATAGAATTATCAAAATGCAAGAAGTATTGCTTTCCTGTGAAAGTTAGTGATGTGAATACATTAAACGAGATCTTGAATGATGAAGTTGCTAGTAAGTCATCTCAGGACTGTAATCTTCAAGAACAGATTAGTCAGCTTAGAGATATGATTCATTCTAAAATGCCCTGTGACAGTTCCAATCTGGGTTTCATTCATGAACAGTTGGCTTTAGCAATTATGAAAAGCCTGATTACTCACTTATATTTGCCACTTTTGCACAGCATATCTCCACTGAGAAGGTAATTTTGCCACATCCATCAACTTTACAGAAATTGTCATCATCATTTGTTAATGTTTGTCCTCAAACAGAGCAGTGCAATGAAAATTTTTTGAATTACTTATCACAGAAAGTCCAACATTTGCAACCTCAGGATATGAACATTGTTCTAATGGTGGATGAAATTCATTTGAAATCATGCATGGATTACAAAGGAGGTAAAATTGTTGGAATGTCATATGATACACAAAACTTAGCAACAAGCGCCCATGTTTTTATGGTTAGTAGTATCAGTTCTCCATACAAAGAGGTTGCACATGTTCTCCCAGTAAAAACTTTGACCTTTAAGGAACTTCATCATTTTATAAACAAAGTTATTCTTGGGTTGGAAAGGCTAGGTTTTCATGTCATTGCTGTAATCAGTGACAACAATTCTCTAAATCGTAAGGCGATTTCACAGTTTACAATTCCTCCAACACTGAAAATTGTTTATCCACACCCTGCAAATCCACGCAGACCTTTGTTTTTTGTAATTGACTCTGTGCATGTCCTGAAGTGTATCAGGAACAACTGGTTAAACCACAACAAATCCATGTATATCCCTTTTTTCCCAAATTTTACTGAAAAGAAACAATTTCTCACTGCTAGTTTTGATGCTCTAAAAAAACCTTCATAATCTGGAAGTTGAAAGTTTAGCAAAGTTTGCATAGGATTAACATTTAAAGCGCTGTCACCTTCAAATCTTGAAAAGCAGAATGTAAAATTGGTTTTACAGATATTTAATGACTTTGTGATAAATGGTCTCTTGGTAGTGGGTGAAAAACATGGCATTCCATTCTATGAAAACACTGCTGCATTTATTAAAACTATTCTAACTTGGTGGAAAATTATGAACGTTAAAACTCCACATGTTGGTGTACGAAAAAATGATTTATAGAAATTCCGTCTTAAGTATTCTGCTAATGATTAGAAGTTTGTATTCTTACGTGATTTTTTGAATTGGTTAGATTCATGGGAGAAAATGGAAATGAGTACAGGTATGTTCACAAAAGAAACTCATAGTGCATAAAAATTAACAACCTATGCCGTTTTAGAAATAGCATCTTACTGTAGAAAGAAATTAAACCTGGAATATATTTTACCTGGTAAATTCCAGACAGATAATCTGGAGGGAAGATTTGGACTTTATCGACAAATGTCTGGGAGTCACTACCACATTTCCATTCAACAATTATTTGAATCTGAAAAAAAACTTCAAAAAATAAGGGTATGTTTTATGTTTCTGACTTTTCTTGTAATGATGATTTTGATCTGAACGAAGATACAGATTCTGTTAATGAACCTAACATTACAGTTAATGACAGCGACATTGCAGATGTAGAATGCTCTTTACCTGTACTGACATATATCTCTGGGTATTGTGTGTTCAGTGTAATTAAGAAACTACAATGTAACAGTTGCAAGGTTCTTCTAACGCTGGAAAAAACTCTTGATTTTGATGAATCTTTCACCTATCTGTATAAGCTAGATCCAGGCCAGTTATTAGGCCCAACACCTGAGGTTGTTAACCTAATAGTTCTTGTTTTTATTGTAATTAAAAAATTATGTGGAGAGCTTGAAGATATTTTCTTGAAATCGAGTAATCAAAGATTAATGGTTTTGAAGATTACTGAGGACATTGTAGATGATAAAAAAAATTTCCATTTGATTTTTGTGAATTTAAGCACACAAACGAAAAAATTGTGCAGATGTTAATTTGCTCTTGTACTAATATCCTCTTGAATAATTATTGTAAGAAAAAGAATGATGTGCTAATGAGACGAAAAATTAACAAACGCAAATTGGAAACCTTAAAAAAATAAATTTTCAAATCCTTTGTAAAGGGATGATTTTTTTTCTTGTAATGTATGACTTATCAGAGAATATTAAAATGTAACCAGTAGCCAAATACATTTGTGTATTCACATTATTTTTACGACATTTGACATTTATTAGTTTTATTTAACAAATTTAGTAATTGACACAGGTTTTAATTTTTCACTAACCAATAATTTTCCGGTAATTTTTAGAATATTTTATACTTCGATTTCAAACATCTCAGGAGCAGCTCTCCTTCCAAGGTCAGTTATCCTTTCCCCTAGCCTTGGTGACGTCACAAACGATCGCTGAGGCCTTGTTTCTCGTAGGCTCCGGCCCGGCACAGGGGAAGATTTTAGTTGGGTAATAACATTTGAGTACTTCATCTTCAACCGTGGGAATAGCATAGAAACTAGGAGGGGCGGGAAGTTGAAAGGGATAACTAATGTCAGAAGAGAAAGAAGAATCAGTTACAGGGGATAGTAGAGCATGAAGGAAGTCCGTAAGAGAAGAAGAGACTTAGTCAGGGTTGGAAAAAGGAGAGGAAGGTAAGGTAGGGCCATGAGTCAAAGACTTCAAGAGACGCCATTTATCTTTACTAACAGGGTTGCCAGGTTGGGCGATTTATCGCAAATTGGGCTACTTTTTTGTTCAAATTGCGACTAAAATTTCAAATTTGCGATTGCGACTAAATTGGGCTACTAAAATTTCAAATTTGCGATTTTTGGGCGATTTGTTTTGTGCGAATTTTGTGACGATTTTTGGGCGAAATTATTGTCAAATAACAAAAAAAACTGGTTTTCTTATTAATTGAATTGCCACTAAAACTGATCAACATGGAAGGTTTAGAAATTAGCATGATTGAATCTCAGTGGCGATCAATAATTACTAAAGATTGGACCTTATATTTTAGTGAAAATGTGCCAAATGACTGTCAGCAATTTTGGACTGAATTGTACCATTACAAAAATGCTGGAAATGAGTTTGCATTTCGAGAAATTGCAACATTTGCACTAAGAGTTCTCACTCTTCCTATTAGCAATGCAACCGTCGAAAGAGTCTTTTCCATCATGAATAACGTGAAAACTCCTCTCCGAAATAGAATGGAGTTACCTTTGTTAGACGCAATCATTAGAATAAGAACACAACTTCAAAGTGAAAACAAATGTTGCAATTCTTTCGTCCCAACTAATGAAATCTTTGATTTTGATTTGTATTCTTTCATCCCAACTAATGTCTTTTAATCTTTGATTTTGATTTGTATTTTTTTGAAGAATAAAAGTTTGTAATTTACTAATATTTTTATTGTATGGTTTATTTGTATTTTCATAATGTTCAGTAATAGTTGGAAGCTTACATCATAGACATAATGTAGATTTGCGGAATTCCCACATTCTGGAAAGTCAGGGAAATGAAACATGGTCAGGGAAAGTCAGGGCAAAATGGCTATTTTCATGCATTGGGCGATTTTGGGCTACTAAAGTTCCCCAATTGGGCGACCGAATAGTGCTTGGACCTGGCAACCCTGTTTACTAAGTTGAAGGCGGGAGAACAAGGAATCATAGTAAGAACGCTTGGAAATTTTAATAGTATTTTTTACAGTGTTAGAATAAAGTTTGAACTTGTTAAAAGCGTTAGGAGATGGGTTTCTACGATATTTCCGGTATAAGACATTTTTCCTTTTAATAAGCGCTAAATTGTCACCTGAAATCCAAGGTTTATGAATGGTGGCGGTAGAGTTAGTAGATGAGCGAGAATATAAAGTGAAATAGCGGTCATATCCAAGCTGAAAATAAGATAAAAAACAAGCAAAAACAAGCTGGTTAAATCAGAAAAAAGACTGTTCCAGTCGGTTAAAGCTAAAAAGGATTGTAGAATAGAAATACGATTATGAGTAATTAAACGCTTACAGACATGAGCATTCCGCGAGATATTGGGAAAACGAGGGTTGAGAACAGTGAGTAAGGGAAAATGGTCTGAAATAGACATATCGATAAAACTACTGAAAAGAATTGAATCACGAGTTCGTAAAACAAGAGTCAATGGCAGAGTAGGAATTATACTGAGAGGAATAATGAGAAAAAGAAAAGGTAGAAGGTAAAAGTCCGGAACGGGTTATTGGATCTAAGAGTTGATTAAGTGAGGAGGAGGGTTTATTAAAATCGATATTAAAATCACCGATTAAAATAAGTGTTCTCCCGGATTTTTGTAGGTCAAATAATGCAGAAGACAAGAAGGTACAAAAGGCAGAAAAGAGGCCAGAAGGGGGACGATAGATAGAGAAGAAAATAAATTTATTGTTAATTAAAAGGGTCAGTGCCTCGTAATCGGCTAAGACGACAGAATATTGTGGGATGGGGTGAAAGAAAATTGATGAGAAAGATATATAGTAATACCACCGCCACGTTCGTTAGTCCGACATATTGAAGTGACATGGTAACCGGGAATATCCGGGGCATCGCAGGGATCATAGACCCAGCTCTCAGTAAAGATCAACATAGTTGGAGACAAGGGAAGGCTATTTAAATTAACGATGGTACAGGGGAGATTAGCATTTAGGCTTCTAATGTTTAAGTAGAAAAAGGAAAAATTCTTCAATAGAAAAGAAAGATGTAAGTCACTGACTTTTGAATTAACTTTATCAACAGGCAACGGAAGGGAAAAATCGGCCATTGAGATTGGAATGGAACAATGACTACAGAGTAAATAGGATAAAGGCTAACTTAGATTAAAATAAAAATAAGAAAACGTAAAGGTTGAGAGTAAAGCAAAGACTAGAAAAAATAACATGAAACCAGATAATATAAACAAAGTCTACAAAAGAACTTAAAAAGGAAAAATACAAAAAAATTAACAAAAATAAATTAAACAAAGTACAACTAATAAATAAACACTAGATACATCTGGAAAGCAAAAGATAAAAATAGAGAACATTAAACGCCATAAGAGATAGAGACAAACATAAAGATTACGAAAGAATTAGTAAATACCATAAAAAAAACGCTCAACTATTAAACTAGTCAAATTATTGGCTAAGAAATAATAAAGAAGGAAAAAAAAAACTAAAAACAGGGAAAAACCACATCTTATAAACGGATCACAGTAATTATGGTAGGAACAATATTAACTAAAATAAAAAAAAATCACATATGAAACTAAGCAATCAATGTAAAATAAAGCATTCAAACAAAACTCAAATAAAAATAAAATATAACAAAATCATTACAAGGGAAAAAATCGTCAGGTCACAAGATTAAAGGGTAGATATTGGTAGATATTTCACGAAGATTAGCCTCCAAGTCTTCCATCAGTTTACTAGTCATAGTCGCAATAATAGAGTCCAAAGAATCCAAGTTTTTAAAATAAGCCTGTATAGATTTATCAATCATCATTTGCAGGGAATCCTCGGAAGACGGCTTGGCGGGCGATCCGAGGAAGAGGTACGGGGGACTGATGGTTTGGTGCTAGTCTTAATCTTCTCTTCCCCACGAGGCATCGTGGAAAAATAGGAAGAACAGTTAATTAATGAACCAGAGTATTCCACAGGCTTCAGATTTCAAAGGCCTCGTTAGCTGGGAGAAGTAAGTGAAAAGCAATATCACGTACCGATGCTAGAACGGCTGTTCCCTCGGAAAAAAATGGAAAAGACCGGCAACAAACGGAGAGTAGAACACTTAGATTTCTAGACAAGCGACTCCAGCGTAGAAATAAAATAATAAAGCACTTTTCCCTCCTAAGGATCAGTAAGAGATACTTGTTATAATTATGGCGGAATAAATTTACCCATGCTCTCCACGAAAAGGTTTTATGAGGAGCTCATAATCGTGCGTCTTGAGTCGCCGCCATCTTGAAGAAAAAACATTAAGTTTCCTTATCCTGTACAAATTTATTGTAGTTGTTTAAGGCTCGCTCAGGACATAGAATGTACTTATTAGGAATAATATTACTATTTAAAATTGAAGAGCTTTTTCTAGCCGGCTCTAGAACACAGGGATGTCCATCTAACATTCGCTGGGAGGTGGGAACAACATTCAACTCGGGTTTATTGCACTCTTCGATGTGCGCTTCATGGAAATATTTAAAAGAGATTAAATGAGTTTAATTGCACTCACTGACAGTCTTGGAAAATTTGACATAATTTCTTTGCTCGCCGGCCAAATTGTGTGCTTCTGGCTTTCTACCGTACGTCTTCTTATTCGCCCTTAAAACATTGCTCTCCCATTGGTAATCGTTGGCAGATTTCACTTCGGTTCCATGACAGTTCAGAACATGACAAATCAGAACATGACAATTCAGAACATGATAATTCAGAACATCACTAATCAGAACGCTGATAAATCAGAACTATGACATATCAGAACTGTCACAATTCAGAACAATGACATGAGAACATAGATAAAACAGAACAATGACGAATCAGAACTGTCACAATTCAGAACTGTGACGAAACAGAACGTAAATTTATTCATATGTATGGTATTAATTATTTATTAAGTTTTATTTATTTATTTATTTATTTATGAAATACTCTGAATTTAATCATTAAACGAATTTAATCATGAAAATATGGACTATGACAAAATACAAAAAAGTAATCACTGCAGATTGGCCATTCGACGTAAAAATCTCAATTTGTCTTCTTCAGCATGATATTCTTGCACAATTCTTGCTACTCTAATACTCAGGGTCTCGTACTTCTTTTTTGTGACTTTTGGGCGACCTGTCTGCATTGGCTAATAATAATATCTGGCAAACTATGTCTCGTTTTAATCCATCGAATAGGTTCCAAATGCTTGGGTGGCTACAATGAAACAGTGAATTTAAGGTGTTGTGAAAACTTTCACAACAATTTGTAGTCTTAGGAGATCTTTCAGCAGCAGCCTCAAAATGATTCCAAATTGTTACTGGGAATAGAGGTGATCTTCCTGCAGCTCCTTCGATGTAGGTAGAGAAGAAATATGTCAGAACTTCATTGTAACGTTGCTCATCCGGAAATGTGGCAGCTAGTTGGTCAAAGACAATTCTTACTTCAAGTATTTACTGTAATACGTCGATGTTTTGATTTAATGCTTTGGTGATTCTTCTATCCTCTCTTCAGCTCCCCTTAAATAATGTTATTAAACAAGGTTCTGGATAGCCATTGTTCTGAATTGTGACAGGTCTGATTTGGCATAGTTCTGATTTATCAGCGTTCTGATTAGTGATGTTCTGAATTGTCATGTTCTGATTTGTCATGTTCTGAATTGTCCGGTTACCGTTCACTTCAGCGCTTCTCACTGTTTTCATTGCAACAAAGAAAGTTTCACGCAACTCTGCTCAGTAACTTCCATCCAAAGATTTCCAACAGAACTCTTTTCTTACCCCTCTTAACGCCTTCAGCTCTTCTTGCTTTCTCCTTCTTTTCTAATTTTCTCCTCTTGCTTTCTCGTAAGCTTGTCTCGTTCTCGTAGCTGTTCCATTTTCTCATTCGCTCGGGCGAGAGCTTCTGCCACTTCTTCTTCTATAAAAAAACATCGTCGGCTGCATCACTTTAATTTCTTTCGCTTCATCTTTATTCTTTTCGAAATCACGTGGCAATTACATTTTTAGTTCCCTTCTGCAACATAAATCAAGAGTGGCTCAGGGAAAATGCTTTTAAGAATGGTAAATACAGTTACAGAGATTTTACCAACAGTTCCAAGTGATATTGTTTCCCAACTATTTCTTCAACCTGGTTTCTACTTTGAGGTCATCATTCTAGATAGTCAGTCTAATCCTTCAATGGAATCCGTGTTTTTTCTTCAAGATAAAGTCCAGAAATCCTTTAAAAGTCTCAATTACGCAATTTCTAAGATTTTTATACATTATACCATATGCAATCTAACTTAGATATCATCGTGCACAAAAACGGAAAACAGCAAGGCGTCGTGTAACCTCAATACGCAATGTTTAAGGACAATCTTACCTGCATCCTCTATTATTCCTCGACGGACTACATTCAGCATCTACGGGGTTCAACCGTACCCGGTATATCAAAAGCGAATGCTCAGATCCTCCTTGGCTTCAACGTTCTCCAATACAAATAACCATTCTTTGCTCAATACGAAGTGTTAGCAGTCTGAAGACCTTAACTCCGAGTACACTGATAAGTTCTAAGGGACTCTACTTGCAAACCAACCCAAACTTACATAGTTAAAGAGTTCCCGCCTTTTAACTGCAATAACCCACCTTAATACAGGTCAGGGTTCAAGGTATTGCCTCAAAAAAAAAAAACCGACCTCAGTCATCTGGAACGTCCCATCGTGCTCAAAAAAACATTCACGCCAACAATAATCATCCCCTATAACAAAGGCATTTATCTCATTTCTTGAAGCTGCAGCTGTTCTCAGAAAAGCATCTACTTTACCACGATACAAAGACCAACAGTGACATAATGCGTAATCGTTATCACAATCGCCAAATTAAACAGACAAATTGGTGATAAATCATTAATTAAAAACAAAATTAAGTAAACAGTTAAGTAAATTGGTGCTAAGTGAAAGCTTGCGAGGGATCAACGAGCCGTCGCAATTCCATGTCTGGGGCCGATCTTTCCCCTGCTGTGTTTTCCTTCAATCACGATTCTTGTGCCTATAATTCATATTCTGCCATCGACCAATGTTTTTCAGTTTATTCAGAAATTCTTCTTAGCGTTTCCTTAAATCTTGCTAGTTTTGACCATTTTCCTATTTTGTCTCTTTTTTTTCCTCACCAATGGGACGCAAAGCTACTCAAAGTTGACAGCAGAGTAACGCCACCTTAGAGGTTTAGGATATCTAAGAGCTATTCTATCATTCTATATCATGAGGAGCATGAGCGTTCAATAATAGTGAGGTTTCACTTGATAAATACTAATAACAGCTTGGTTTACACCTACAACTTGTTAACGCCTACTTAAAGAAGTGCTAGGAATTATAGTAAAAACAAAATTTTACTTCCTGCGACAAAAAACCAACTAAAATGATCAACATTTAAATTTACAGTGCGAGGTTTTGAATGGGGGTATAATACGGTAAATGTATTTTAGTATACCGAGGCCATACTAATCAGGATTTCTTAATATTTACGGAAAATACAGATAAAACTTAACGAATGTTAACGCACTAGCAGCATATACTTGCAGTATAATTTCTTTTGCAAATTCCGAGTTACTCGTCGCCAAAAAGTTGGTTATCCGGACGTCTACAACGAAAGCTGACATCTTAAGCCCAACTCTTACAATAGTGTACAGCCTTGCTTAAATTGTCAACTTTCTGTGTAGCGATCCGGTTAACCAACTTTAACGACGGATAAATTGTTATTTGCATAAATTATATTGAAAGTACAGGGTGAGCCAAAAATCGCGCACATACAAATTCCATTGTCCGTAAATAGTGTAATAATTTAAAAGTTTCATCGACTACTTTGACACTTATATTTTGAGCGTATGTTGTAAAAATATCCTGTGTTGTGTAAACACTATATCAAATAGTATTACTTATTGTCGTCTGGTTTTTATTATTATTTAAATGTGCGCGACTTTTGGACCACTCTGTACTATTCATATATCTAAACAATGTAATACATATCTGTTATCTCGGTCATCTTTACGAATTTTGTGCAGTTCCAACAATATTACATACATACGATTCGAATTGATAACCTCCTTTTTTGACGTCGGTTAAAAAGACAGGCAACAAGAAAGAACTGCCACAAAGAGTGTATTATATTTTTTGCATATACAGGGTTATGCAAAAGTCTGGACCCATAGGCAATTTATTATAGATATTTTTAAATCATTCAATTTATTAATGTAATTAATTAAAATAGAATTATTCAGAGTTTACAATAAGTGTACGAATTTTAATTCACCTTCTTCCAAGCATCGGGAGACATTTCTGAGCATACACTTATTCCCTTTTATTGTTTCAATTTCCTGTGTAATGTTATCTTTTAATTTCCCGTGTATAATAAATAAAATTAAAAATAATACTTAAATGGTCAAAATTATGTTAAGAATAAAAACAATTTTCTCAGTAAATTGCTTATGCGACCATATTTTTGCACCTCTCTGTATATTGTAACACATGCTCATTTTCTTATATGGTCTTCTTTTTATAACAGTTGCATCGTGGTCTATTTTGCTTGATACAAGAGTGAAAAAAGGTCTAAGAATAGGAAAATGGTAGTTTATTAAACCTACGCGTTTCGAAATAATATTTTGCTATTCTAACGCCCATATTCAATAACAGCAGCTTAACTCGCTCTTTTGCGCGTCATGCTTGAAAAGTTCATATTCGTTTTAACCTGATTGGTATACACCAACATTTCAAGGCGACAGCTTGACCAATGATGTATCTCTTATGCACGTAGTTAGCACGTTTTAAACTCTGATTCAAATGCGTCATATTCACCACGTGGTTAATTCAAATTAAATGTCGCTGAGTTTAGGTTGCCCTCTACGACCGCTTAAGTCATGCTTAGATTGATGCAAATGCGCAGTGTATCACCAGCAACTTCGGCCAAAGAAAAACAGTATGGAGGATGATGTGCAGTCTCTTCGTACTTTGGAAGACGGTTTGTTTCTAAACAAATTCATTCATCGCAAACAAATTTATTCGTCAATGACATTTGCGAAATTATCCATTCATGAGACCAAAACAAACATCTTTCTCAAACAGAAATATTATCGCGACATTGTTTAAATATAAATTTGCTTCTGTACAAGTTGAAAGTTAATTTATTCTTACCACATTGCTGTTTAGTCGCCATGGCCATGCTTTGAATGAAATATGACCGTGACGTCAGGTCATATACGCCTCATAAGTCATGTGAAACTTTAAAACAATGACAGAAGTCGACACGACGACGTTTGGCGTACGTAACGGCTTAGCCAAGCTGCCGCCTTGAAATGTTGATTAATGCCAATCATGTTAAAAAAAAAATTGACGGAGGCTCTGGTGACTGCCAAAGCCGCGGGTTTTTAAGGCGTAGAACTACTACTGTATGTTATTATTGGTTACTGTTAGGGTGTATTTTTTGGCGAAAAAAAGAACAAAATTTTTAAAAAAAGTTACTATATTCAATTACATTACAATTTTGTGAAGAATGGGTCTGTGATATGAAAAGTAACAAACAGATGACAAAGGTTTCGGAGTTATATTTCTAGTAAATGACAGATCAATGTAAGTATTTCCCAATGTACTTGGATAGTTAGTCGGGACTATGTCTAAATTGAAATGATGTTTCATAAATTCAAATGCTCCTTCGTTTCGTTTGGCATCTATATTAAAATCGCCCATCAATATCATAGGCATATCCGCATCCACCTCAAACTCTTCATCTATTTGCTTGCAGATGTCGGTGTATTTCTTTAATCCAGAAAATAAGAACATTTTTAAATCTAAACGTGAAGTATTTGGATGTACATACAGGTATTGGACATTGAAACTGAAACACCTGGTAGAAATCCAAAATCTTTATTTAATAAGGTGTTGGGGCACCGTGGGCAGCCAGCACAGCAGTAACACGTCTTGGGAAGGATCGGTAGAGGTCTTGCACAGTTTGCACCCCAAACCATTACTGATCCACCCTTTACTGATCCACCTCCGTGTTTGACTGTGGGTGCCAAGCAGTCTGGGTTGTAGGCATCAGAGGGGCTCCTCCAGACGAATACCCTCCCTGTTTTTTGGAAGACAGTGTAGCTGTACTCGTCCGAGAATATGACGCGTTTGAGATCATCCAACGTCCAGGTTTTATGCGTCCGGCACCACTGAACCCGCTTGGAGGCATTTGTACTACTGATGAAAGGCTTCGGTATAGCAACCCTGCCATGGATGTTGGATTTATGCAGGTAACGACGGATTGTCTTCGTGCACACAGGTTCCTGGAGGTGTGTATTCATTTCACTGGCGGCTAGGGGCTGAGAAGATCCATGACTAGGCATGACGTCACCCAGTGGCGCGTACTGAATGTTGGGAAAACAAGAGATAACGATCAGTACATCCAGAGCGATCTAAATGCCAAGTATATTTGTCCACAGTTTTGGCTGTTCATATATTAGTGGGATAATTTTTGAGTCCAACTACTGTGCCAATCAAAATCGGTAATTTTAAAATATTGACATTTTAAAAATTCACCTTGGTTCCCATCTCTTTTGAATCGTGCCCCCTTTTTCTAAAAGTTAAGTAACTTGGGAATCCCAAACTTTCGAATAGAAAAATGGCATTTTAACAGGCATTTTTATTACATAACCGGAAAAAACTCGAAATTTCTTATAAAAATAAATGAAAACATAAATAAGCTTGGCGACCCCCCCCCCTTCCCCAGAAAATGTTTTATCACTGCACCAGTTATTTAACTGCATTATTTATTGTATAGTTTAATACGTAAAATTTTATACAGTTAATATATATTTAAATGTGTTTTTATGTATTAATATAAATTTTTAACTGTATTAATAAACAGTCAAATTTGTATAATTTTGATCAAGCTCTGCTGTTATATTTTTAATAGAACAAATATTTAATTTGCTTCAAAGATCTTACAAGTGTTTTGTCTATTTGGGGTCCTATTTTTTTAGAGAAATAAAGAGGAATTCAAATTATAAACTTTTAATCTTTATTAATACTTATTTGAATTCGACTTGAAGGGGTCCACGAAAAATTCTGAAAAGTTGATGCGGCCGAGCTAAGTCATATTTCTGAAAACAGAATTTTAAAAAATTAATACGTTTTCAAGTTATCATGCAAAAGGGGGACGGCCAGATAAACGTAGAGACCAAGCGTGCGTTCTTATAAGTAGCTTTTTGCTGAAACTAATAAGTGCATTGCCAAGCAGAATCTTATCATTCACCTCAGCCATTGTAAGCTTTTGCAGTTTG
>JAHWFO010070148.1:342170-355703 GCA_023313115.1 Rhysida immarginata | reverse complement strand
TCATGTTGAAAAATGAGTGCGTAGCACTCGAAATACGTATTCATGGTTAATAAACCTTGTTGTGGAAAAGCGGTGGCGTCTTGATTTTGCTGATGTATATACTTGATCACGTCTCGGAGTATTGAATTGGTGACACGTTAAGGGAATTAGTTGATCCTCGCAACTCACATATTGTGACCATCTCGTGTTTGCGGGCTTTGTCGTCGATGGGGTATATATAAGCGTTCCGAAAACCTTGCCGTATCTCTGCGTATATGTGAGTTCTTGGATGCATGGAGTCATTAGGAATAATGTTGGCCGTCGTCGACCTCTTCCTGAATATGGTAAAAGAAATGCCAGTTGTACCTCTTTCCATCAGGAAGTCGAAGTAGCTGATCCCGTTGTTCTCCTCGCACTCCATTGTGTACTATAGTTTAGGGTGAGTGGAGTTGAATCTTGTCAGCAGGGTGTCTTCGGAGTAAATCCTTGTGTTTAGTACAATTAAGGTGTCATCCACGTATCTTCTGTATAGAGAAATAGCAATTTCTTTGATCACTCCATCGATCCACCGTTCCTCAATGTTTTGTAGGAAGATTTCTGAGATGATGGGACTTGCAGGTAAACCCATGGCTACGCCTTCGGGTACCGAATATAATCGTCCCTTCTATTGGAAGTAATTTTGGTAATAGTCAAAGAAGTTCAATCAGGTTCTTACGCGTTTCATTCTCCGTTTCGTTTCTTGGAGTTTGGATTCAATTAATTCTATGGGTTCAATTAATTCATTTAATTCTTGTTTCATTATCACTTCAAGTATCTCCTTTATTTGTTAAATATTATGGGTAGGAATGCGAACGGCGCGCGTGTTTTGCAATCAACATGAAGTCATGCGTGAAATGGTGCGTAATTTAGAATCAAATTGCACACACCATCCTGCCTTTCCATCATGGGAGACGGGAATATTTGATGGGATGTTTCGATAAATGGCATGGCTCATTTCGTGGCTGTTAACCCTCAGTCTATCGTGGGGTCCAACTTCAATCATTTAGTGATTAGGAGGAGGAGACGGATTCCAGTATTTCCACAACGAGTTTCATAAATGTACATTTCGGCTACAATGCACAGTGGGCCGAAATGCCTAAAAACCTGGCCAAAATTAATAATGTGCTGTTTACGCGATAAAATACATTCATTGACTAATTAAATAAGAAAAACAACAATTTTAAGTGGTTCAAGCAAGATTTATATCTATAATATTGAAAATGGAATACTTTGTGAACAAATTAAGGCAAATTAAATAATATGCATATTATTCACTCTCGCTGCTTGAAGCATCTTCGCCTGTGTTGGTTCCTGGATCTGCGTGAGAAACCCCTATCATTTTAGGTTGCACTTGAGGCGATTTCAGTAGTGATAACACTTCTGAAGAAAGTTTCCTGTTCCCTTTCCTTGGTAAGTGACGAAGCGAAGAAATCAGAGGATCAGAAGACACCATAAGAATATTGAGTAAATCCTGGTTTGTGGCTGTTCTTGAACATTTCGTTGTGAATCTTTGTCGATAAGCCTTACAGTCCTTGTTTCTAGCTTTTTGTGCCTCTTCGGATAATTGTCCGATTGGCAGCAGAGCGGCAGAGATGACAGAAGAACCATGAACAAGTACCTTGTGGACTGAAGCTGGCATTTAATACCAGGGATATAATGAAACAAATAGTTTTGCAGTTAGAATTGCGTAGTCATCGAAGGCTACTGAGTCTACGTCATATCCGCTAGAGAGGGCATTTAAGATTGCAGCTAAACGCCTGATTAGCTCCTCGTTAACTCCTGTGATAGTAGCTGACAACTCAGGATTCCCAAAGAATCTGCGTGCAGTATTTCCATCATTCGAAGTTCCACTGCATATCAATTAGAAGCCCCATCCCTTATCTGAACTTTTCTTGAATTGACTGCTTTGTAGCTTTAAAGATTTCTTGCTTCTCAACTCCTCATAGCTGCCAGGTCTTTATTTCAATGCGGTATGAAACATGCAGCAAACATTCAAAAAACCTTAACCAGGCATGTAAGGTAGAGAGTCCAAAAGCCAGAGTTTCAGTATTTATATTTCTGCAATTTACTGTGTTCGATGTTATTCAACTGCTTTGGAGTTGCTCCACAAATGTAACAGGTTTGTGAGGATGTTGACGCCATGACATTGCAAATTTTGCTATCGATCATTGTGAATAATAGACTAATTTCTCTTCCGGAACTAAAAATTTTGGAAGGTTGAACATTCTGAATTTGAAGGTCGATGTGTGTTTTCTCATCCTTGGAAATATCAGCAGTTTCCTTGGTATATGTCAACCGAAGAATACGTCTGCAAAAACGTGTTGAAGAGATTCTGGGGTTCTGCCATATGAAAATTTTTTCTGAAGAACCTGTCTTATATGTATATTGTAGCGTGCCAATTCAATGACACGCACAGCTACGGAAACCCAGACCCATTTACAAGTAGTCTGTATCCAATATTTCATACCGCGCTCATAACTAAGGTGGAGGATTATTTTAATTATTTCTAAGGAAGATTAAAAATCAGTCTAACTAGGTTCTTAATTTTTTCTAGAACTTCAACAAACTAAAAATTAAATTCGTGATTGAATCAAGAAGAAAAATTAACTCCAAGCGAAATTGTTGCTTTATTTTGTTTTATCTTATTCTTTTTATATAATCTTTTTTTTCGAGTCAGAAAAAAAAATATATTTAAACAATTAATACATAAAATGAAGGACACCGTCGAACTACATAAAAATGGGCTTCCTACTCTTCGTTATGGATGAAATTACAAAGATCCTGGCGATAGACGAAATTGAATCTTAATAGGAGTAGAAGAATAGATTAATTTTAGTACAAAGTAATTCACTGAGACGAATGCTCAAGTAAATAGTTCCAAAAAAAAAAATAAAAAAATCGAACAAACGCTTGGAACTAAAAAAAAAATACAATAATTGAAAAAATAAAATAAAAAAAAAACTGGAAAAAAAAAAATGGATAAATTCAGAAATATTAAAGGATGCTTACCTCGTCGAGTACAAACAAGACTAACAAGAACTGGGACACGGAAACATTACTACACAAAAAAAAGGAACGAGAAGGGTAGAGGAAAACAACACCAAAGGACACACAGGTAAAATGTTTCAGCACCGACGAGGAAGGATTCCAGGCAAATCCTATAAGCAAGGATTAAAGAAAAGGCTAGGAAGAAAAAAACACAATAAAAGGTTTCTTAATTACAACAAAAGTCAAAAGGAAAACAAGAAAAAGGCACCAAAAAATAAAAAATAAAAAATAAAAATAAAAATCAGAATTAAAAAGAATGCTGGGTCTAGATGAAGTCCAGAAGTTACCAAAAGCATCGCACAACAAAAGTTATTTTTGATTAAAAAAAAAATTAAATAAGTCCAAAGGCCAGTTCAAAAATATTTCAAAGTACTTTAGGTAAAAGAAAAAAGAATGATTAACTCACGCAGTTCTTTGCAGGGAAACCGGAGAGTAAAAAAAAAAAATATGTCGGATGAACTCACAGACGATTGTTCCATTGGGTAACTAAAAATATGGTGTTCCAAAAATTTTGAATTCGATAAAAACAAAAAGGTAAAAGGAATTTTACTTTTTCGCGTCAACTTCACTGGAAAAGGAACAGGTTGTTCTGGCAGATCGACATCAAAGCAAACATCTTGCTGTATCTTCGAGTGATATTCTTGACGTTGACGAACATCACCAACAAAATAAAATGGACGACGCTTAGCTTTGGATCCATAACGAGTTAGCGAGACATCAAATTGGAACGAGAAACAATCCTGACATCATGAAGATCGCAACAAACCTTAATAAAAACTTGAAGAACAAAGTCTTGATTCAACTACGAAATAAGCATCAAGTATCTAGACTATGTCCGATACATGTTTCGGATTCAAAGACTATTATCGCCAAAGAAGGATAAAGTCAAATGAAACGGACGAGATTGTCTACTGTTGTTGTCTCCATCGGACCAAACTAACAACTCCTCGAAAGCTCGGCTACTACTCTAAAAAAAAATTTTTTAATTCAAAAAAGTTAACAAATTTTTTCTTTTTCCTCTAAACGCACGCGTATGAAACGCTCGAGAAATGCTCATCTCCACGAGCAAAGAAAAATCTTAGGAAAATTATTGTTAAACAATAGATTAAACTATTCGATTATTTGTAATTGTTAGGATCTAGGTAATCTTATCAAGCAAACGGTATTATCAAAAAAATTCATTTGCTTAATGTTCCAACTACTATTTGAATAATAAAAGAAAAAAAAATAAAACCAAAAAAAAAATATTTTTTGGAATTATTTCCGAATAAGCCTATCCTAATTGTTTTACGCCTGATTCAAATTTAATCTCGTAACCTTTTATCTAGGTCATCAAAGAAAAAAAAAGGAAACATTTATCGGCATTTGGTGTGCTCAGAGGTACTCCTTTCTCGAATGGAAATAAAATTCCATACCATCTAGCTTCGGAAAAGGAAGCGGAAAAAAAAAAAAACGTATACAAGACCCTAAGAATTTTTTTTTTTTTTTCCTTTAAATTCACGCTCTTTAACATGAGTCCTAACAATTTAGGTAACTGTCCTTAAGCAAATATTCCTTTTTAAAATTGTGTCTGGCCAGACTTTGATATTTAGCGTTTTTCCCTTTTTTTATTTTTTAAGCTCTCTGCTACGGGAAGTTCGGGCAGTACCTACACTTTACCAAACGCTTCAGAAAGCGTCGAGTGAACCCTTTAGTTTGCGTTACGCAGGAGGGGGACACAGTAACCTCCCAAACAGATACGAAGCTATACTGGAATCTTCCATTCATTAGGAGAAAGAAAAAGGAGGTACAAAAAGCACAATCCGTCGATCTATTCGTCCAATACAAAAATCACATCTCTAGCAAGAGCATGTGCTGGAACTGAAAGATCATAGTCACGCAAATAGACATACCCGAAGGCTGATCTACTATATTGGATAACAAAATTTTCGCCATCAGCCCAAAAAGTCAAAAATGAATAAAAAAAAACGGTCTTCGTTTTTTCTCTTATTTAATTCACGAAAAGGCACGTTACAATATAAATGTATGGGGACTAGTGACGTAACGAACAAGTACTGTCATTGAAATCTTCCTCGCCAGACACCCGTTGTTTACACTGGGACTGACCGGTGCTTCCATCACATCCCCACTTTAATATTAATTCAAAATTATCCAAATCTTCGTCCGGAAGTGTGTTAACAACAGATTCTTGAGATAAAATAATTCGAGAGACTGTATGGTCGAGAAGGGCTTAAAGTTTCTCTTCAACCGAGCTTTCGGTAACCGTTATGAAGTCCCTTTCGGGTAACACCTCTCCTTGGCTGCTCTAATTTTATGATACGAGGGGTATATGTCATCCCGTCTCTCCTTGTCTTGAGATCGGATAAGGAGATACTGATTTTTGGTCAATTTTGCTTCAACCATAAGCGACAATGCTTGGTCTTCCATATATGGAATGTTATTAACTGTCTCTGACTTTGCTAACGCCCATGATTTTTTAATTTAATGCGGCCTAGTAGGAGTTGTGTGAAGAATCTCTTTTACTAGTTTCGCAGTAGTTTCCTTGCCTTCACTTCGAAGACTCATTTGAGCAGCAAATGATAATTCTGCTGCAGATGAGGATTTTCTCAACATCTCAGTGTTTCTTCGTTTACTACGTAAGCTACTTCCTTCAAGTGATTTCTCTGGACGCCCTCGACTTTCTTCTTGGAGAGGCTCAGGACACACAGAATCAGGAAGAACAAAATCTTTGCTGAGGCATGAAGAATTCTTTTTTAGAAACAAGTCTTTCTTTCTGTAGCAATCGTCCCATCTTCTGCATACTTTGGAGCAAAATCGCGAGCTAACCTTCTGCAGTTCACCAATAATATCTTTACGATGTTCTTCCAACTTAAGAGTTGATATTAAGTGGCTTTGCAAATATTTGCATTGCTCACTTTGGTCCTTGTCAGATACTTGACGTAGTACTTCAAACATATCTCTCAGAGTTGCCCTGAACGTCATGATTTCATAACAAACAAATTATTAGGCCTATTTTCAGTGCTGATTCCCACTACAGACTACGTCATATTTCCATAATTCGTAAATATTCGCAGCCAAATTTTTGCGAGGTGGCCGAGCATGGTTTCATAACCTAAAATATTAAAAAAAAAAGACAGCCGGGAGTCGTCGGGAATTTTTTATAAGCCAAAGCAAACTTTTACTTTAATATCGCGTTTGTCGGTTTTGGCGGGTAATTTTCAGTAAATGAAAAAATATGTAAAATTTAAAATAAAAATAAAATATTATAGTGATTTTCAATCTACTTACATGTACAAATTCACTGGTGAATACAGAAGGTTTCTATCTCTTGTTTTTACTCTGCCAGTTCCAATCAAATCTCGATGAATGAACGTGTAAAACATATCCCCCAACGCTCCACGCGCTTTGTTTACATAAATCACACTCAAACCTGTGAAAACAACTTCTAAAGAATAGCATGGACTTTTTTAAACATAAATAACCTAGTTTTATTGCGAAAGTATAAATTTGATTTTTTAAATTTTGGCCAGCTTTTTTGGTATTTCGGCCCACTGATTCATACTGAGGATGGCTACTTTGTAGCCGAAATGAACATTTGTGGAAATAGTGGAATCCGCCTCTTCCTCCTTCTCATCAAAGCATCCAGAGATCGGCAAGGTCAGTCTCTGTTCTTATTTGTATTTTTATATATTTTAAGTACTCTTTCAACTATTAATTATTAAAGATATATCACGTCACGAGATTTCATGACATTTTTTTAATACATGTATCTCTCAATCACATATTTCCCGAAAGATTTAATTGATGGATTTTATTTTCTTTGATTTATTAGGGTTCCGTACCCAAAGAGTCAAAAACCGAACCCTATTAATAAGCCTCCGCTGTCTGTCCGTCTGTCCGACTTTTAAGGGTTGTATCTTTTGAACGGTAATAGATAGCCAGTTGAAATTTTCACAGAATATGCAATATTATGGGGATTGTCTAACAAATAATAAAAAATGTCATCTAAGCGATTAAGTTTTTTTTATTCTATCATAAAAACGGTAATACAGGCAAGCGTCACACTTGGCATGATTGTAGTTCAAACTCTGAAGTATTACAACAAAGAATGAAAAACCGGAACACGCCAAACAAAATCTTTTTACAGGTGATCTGTAAATTTAATATTTGAAAACTTTCTTGTTCAAAGCGCTTATTACAAAGAAAACAATCTAAGTGTCACCTGGTAGGTTTAGACAAGAGACGGAACTTAGACTAATTAAGGTTGAAAAGAACTAAACTTTACTATTCGTAATTTTACAATGGAATCGTGCCGTAAAAGAAATGGTAAAGTCAAATATTCGAGAATCTTCACTTAAGAGACGAACTAGACGGCAAATTTAGCAAAGAAGTGGGTAGACACAAATATTGATTTCAATGAAGCCAGATGATCGCACGGGCTGATGAAATCCAAATTATATACGATGAACACTGTATTTGTTCGTCGCACTTCAGACGCTTAATCTCTAAGCACTCATTAGATGAACACAGCACTGATAAGAAAGCAATACTCCTTATTACTTTTTATAGGGCCTCTTTGACCAAGAGCACTTTTTGTGGCAGGTTAGTACTATATAAACACAATTGTAATACAAACACACTTTCTTGCATTTATAATTTAAAGCACTAAATTATTTCACATTGTACTTGCACCACCATTAAACACATAACTTCGTTGATACACATGGACGGAGTAAATTGCACTTCACTTATTGGTGATTTTAAAGAACTCCTTTTAGAACACAAAAATAATTGATACGTTAGTACGCTTATTTGTAGAGGTTTTACATTCAATTCTGTAGCAATACCACATTAGGATTGTACCAAATTGATACATAAAAACACACGTACACACAGCACTATTCGTTTAATTATACCAACACCACAGGTGCCGAAGATGGACACTTTGCACAAGGCGTACTCACGACGTATGACTATGAATTCAACTACTTCGACCATGATTCGCCCCCTATTCAAGGGAGAGCTGGCTGCACTTTCACAGGAACTTGAAAGGTAATAAAAAAATCTGGCTCTGCAACACCAGGAACAAACAATTTAAGTATCAGAGGCAATTTTGAACAGTAAGAGAAGTTGACACCTTTTGTCAGATCGCTTCTCTCAGGGAAGGAGATCGACGACCAAGAGAAGAGATCAGACGACTAAGTCCACACAAGTCAAGGGACATCGAGCGGGGTTAGCAAAAAGGTTGGTGGAGAAAAATGTCAACCACTACACTCCTCCTACACAGCTTTTTAGTCGGGCCCGAAGTTTCGAGAAGAAACCTGGCGGCCTCCCATTCGCCCAGCGAGACAAAATGCAAATTAAGCACATTAGCGGGGCAAATAAATATAGGAGGCAAGAAGCCACAAGACAGACAGTCTCTCGCAAGCCAGAGGAATGGGATCCAACTGACGTATCCACAAGGAAACAACGCCGCAGGCACGAGCCACCTTCCTGGACGAAGTTAGGCAAAGGTACGAGGCACCTCGACTTTCAACGCCCGAGATCTAGGAAGAACATGGCGCCAAGGCAAGGTTTCCGTGAGATTAAGCGAAACGGCTTCAGAGGACAGAGATGTACTCAGGAACGGAGCAGAAGAAGAGGTGAGCGAAATTTGTCTAAGTCATCTCAGCTCCGAAGTCAAGTCAAAGTTGGATCCAAGACGAGTAGACGAACTGCGAGCGAGGGAAGCCATACCCGAAATGCTCGAGCTCAAGGAACTGCGAGGAACCGAATAGGAAACACCAGGCCGTCAAGTGAACGTCAGTAGAGAGGACGGAAC
Organism: Rhysida immarginata; assembly: GCA_023313115.1. NCBI lineage: Eukaryota > Metazoa > Arthropoda > Chilopoda > Scolopendromorpha > Scolopendridae > Rhysida > Rhysida immarginata. Next base: position 346,816 of record JAHWFO010070148.1, on the reverse strand, counting down.
TTCCAGCCCCTCGCCGAGCCGAGAGTGAACATGCGGACCGCCAGTATCGACCAAGAAGGAACGAGTCACTCAGCAGAAAGCCCTGGTGCTCATCATATCAGGCCAGTGCAATAATAGACTATCCGAATATCCCAATCCCAGAAACTATCGGTTTCTTAAATGATGTGCTACTCAAGAATAATATTCCCAAGAGTAACATCGATGAAATTTTGAGGATCACCAGACTTTGTATAACAATAACATATTCCAGTATAATAACAAGAATTGTTGGAGGAACTCCCATGGGTTCGTGCCTAAGTCCAGTTTTTGCTGAGATCTTCCTCAAAAATTTCGAAGAAAGACTCAAGAATTCAGATTTTTATTTTCCTAAGATTTGGTATCGTTACGTCGATGACGTTTTTACTATATTCGACACTAAAACTTGTAACATTCATGATTTTACTAAGCATTTGAATAGTTTCTATCCCACAGTACAGTTCACGTTTGAGGTTGAAGCAAATTGTCAACTTCCTTTCCTTGATATTATGATCCAAAGGAACAAGGATTCTTTGTCCTTTAACGTGTTTAGAAAACCTTCTAATGGAATGAATTACATTCCGATTGATTCCAATCACCCTTGGAATCAGAAGCTCTCTAGTTTAATTTTTATGATTGATAGAGCTATAAACCTTCCCATGAGTGCAACTAATTTCACTAAAGAAGTTGGTTTAATCAAAAAGATAGCTGTGAAAAATGGATACAGCTCCAGAACCATTTCGGATCTGGTTAGAAAAAGAAAGTATAAAAAGTTTATTACAGATATTTCCACTTTGAACAGTACAAAGGACAAAGAAAGAACTGTTTCAGTACCATATAACCATGCCCTGATAAAGGCCTTAACTCGATTTTCAAACCGTTCCATATCTCTTTAGCTTTTAGCAACCCAAACCAGTTGAGACATCTTCTTATCAACACTAAGGACCACATTCCACATCTACAGAAATCCGGGATCTACGAGGCCAGGTGCTCGCAATGCCCTATGGTGTACAAGGATCAGACTTCCAGGAACTTAGCCACCAGATTCAAGGAGCATATGCGGCATAGACGTTTTGGCAGAAGCAACCAGTCCGCAATAGCCAAGCACTCTCTGGACACGGGACATGATTTTTCATTAGAAAATTTAAAACTTATACAATATGTCAATAAAAAGCACCTACTAGATGCTTTTGAAAGCCTTGCCATAAACAAAACCGACAAAAACCGATTATTAAATCTCGATAAGGGCCCCATTGGTGACTCTGCATTGATTCAGTGGGTGACTCAGCTTCCCAATCGATGAACTGCCACCTTCTACAAATCTCTTGATTGGTTGTTCTCCGTTCTTGTTTACTATATAAGACTCGATATACCTCCAATAAGTTCCACTGACTCAGAGAGAGACAGAGAGCAGAGCACACTTCACGGGTTCGAGCTACTCATAGATGGTATAGACTGGAGAAGGAATGTAATTGAAGGCACACTCTCTTAAGGTCAGCGGTTTTTTTATATCCTATTCTTTAAGGCTGTTTTTTGTACAGATCTTATTCTGGAAAAGCCCTTTTCAGGGCTAGCAGTCTGACTATTCTTAACTGACTATTATTTTAAATTTTATCATAATGCCAGACTCAGGCAAAGCGTTAAGTGGCATTGCAAGCCAAAAAACAAGTGACGGTAAATATACATATGGCGAGATATATACAGATTCGAAGCTTTTGATGCTATAATTAAGGATAAGCTAGAGGTTTTGCGCCAAGAAATGTGCACTAAGTATGATATTTTACAAGGAAAAGTCGAGTCACTAAAAGGGAACATAACTGAAATCCACGATAAAATTGCTAATATGAATGCTGAAATATCTGCAGCACGTAATGAAGCCAACAAGAACTTTAATAAGTTGGAGCAGTTCCTCAAAGATCAATTCTCTGCTCTGTCAATGAAAGGTAATCAGCCTACTGGTGTAACTTCTGACTATCTAAGAGACTCTTGTGAAACAGAGAGTGTGAATCCTCAGCCTATGGAAATTATCCCCTCCGGCTCAGGGAGTAATGATAACGATGGCAAAGACCCGATTAGTACAAATCGCAAACGGCTACACAATGATACGGATAAATGGATACCTGCAAAATCTAAAAAGGCTAAAAAAGGGTTGAAAATTGACAACATTAAGGATGTTGTTGATTTAAATGATACAATCGCTGTTGCTTTTCGAGAAAGCAAGTCCGAACAGCGAAAAAATGTTGAAAAGCCAAATACCAAGAGCAGCTCCTATATTCCGCCAATCATAATACGTACTCACGGTCAGCCAATCAAGCAAATCCTGGGCGAGATTCAAAAGCATGTGGCGATTAACCTAATTACTGTACACACAGGCAGAGCAGAGACGATCAAAATAAGGTGTCATGATGAGGAAACTCATAGTAAATTGGTGTCTGGCATTAAGGCTGATAACGTGCTAAAGAATCAGCATCATCAACTTAAATCGGAAAAAGTCCTCAAATACGTTATACGAAATGTAGACGTGACCTATGACCTTAACGATTTTAATGAAGACCTGAAAAAGGCCAACTACTTCATTGAGAAAGTGATTAGGCTTAAAAAAGCCAAAGGATCAATTGATATGCCCATGATTCTGGTTCTGTTATCAAACACTGAACACAATAAGACACTTAAAAATGTGACCCGCATAGGGCCTTTAGCTGTCAGTGTTGAAATGTTTCGAGGTAATAAGAAACCTTTACAATGCTATAATTGTTTGCGATTTGGCCATGTATCTATGGGTTGCACGGAATCCCCCCGTTGTAACAAATGCGCTAAAGATCATCAGTCAAAAGACTGCCCAAATGTAAAAGGACAAGATCCCCCAAAATGTATTCGATGTATTGGACAACACACCTCCAGTTACACAAAATGTCCTAAATATCCGCAAGTCAGGAGAGTGCAAAGTGCTAAAGTGTCCCCGGAGATTTCCTATGCCTCAATGGTCTCCAAACAAGATAAGAGCATTAACGTGAATGATTTTCAAGAAATGTATAAACAAATTGGCAGTGTATGCAATTTGTTAAACGAACTGGGCAAGAAAATGCCACTGATGAGTGGAATATTTACGAATAAACACTGACAGTATGGCTGATCGATGTTATTCTATTACAAATCAAGGTAAACTTCGTTGCGTAATATGGAACGCCAGGGGGGTCCCCCGGAGGCGTATTGAGTTTTACAACTTCCTAACCCAATGGGATATAGACATAGCATTTCTATGTGAGACACACTTAAGGCCAGACCGCGACTTCAGGCTACCTGGTTACTGTGTCTATCGTAAAGACAGAATTCTTCCCACTACAGTAAAGTCCCCGTCAGGTGGGTCAGCAATTATTATTAAGAAAGGCATTCATCATCGGGAGGAACCAACCCGAGACTATATGGGAATGGAAGCTGCCTCTGCTATCATTACTGATGCCACACTGGGAGAAGTGAAACTAGTGGCTCTATATAATGCGTCCAAGCATAAATTCGATGCCAATGAGCTTGACGAGCTGTTTTCCGGGAATATTCCCGTTATTATGGCGGGAGACCTGAACGCTAAGCACTCGCACTGGAATTCAAAATGCCATAACCAAAACGGTGTCCTTTTGTATGGCTACGTGCAAAAGCAATCTGATATTATTGCAGTAGGCCCTGTGGATGATACATATTATTGTGATCATTCTCCTTCAAGCGATGTACTTGATATTGTGTTGTTGAAGGGCTTCTACAAATCATTCAGTATCTATACTGTCAATGATCTATCCTCAGACTATAAACCAGTTGCACTAAATTTTGATAACGTAAACATTGACCTCAAAGAAGAACTGAGGCTCAAACAAGACTGGAAATTTTTTAGAGAAATTCTCAAAAATGATGACGACCCACTAAATAACGTACATAGTACGAGTGACATAGATACCAATGTGAAAAGGCTTACTGAACGTATAAATGCAGCTATTGACTCTAGTGCTTCGCCCTTAGAGTCGAAGCGAGCTGATCACCTTGATCTCACCCCAGAAATCAAACAATTAATTGAGCAAAGGAATAAGGTTAGAAGGCAGTGGTACCGAACTCGTGATTCATGGCTTAAGACCAAGTATAATAGGCTCACAAGAAGAGTTCACGAGGAGGTAAAAGCACTTCGTAATGCCAGATGGAATGATAAAGTTAAGAGTCTGTCGACCCACGATAACTCTATGTGGTGCATGGTTCGAGCCTTGCAAAACAAGAAAGCCATTAATATTCCTCCCCTGTTAGCCCAAAATGGCAAATTCATCACGAATGATGATGATAAAGCGCAGCTTATTGCAAGCTCACTTTCAGAACAGTTTGTCACGCCTACTGATGGTCGGCAAATAGGACTTGATATGTCCGAGAAAGTAAAATCCTGCATAACTGGCTTCTATAATATTCACGGCAATGAATTCCCAAAACATAGCATTGATGTAAATGAAGTCCTAAGCATCATTAAAAATTTAAAAACGAGAAAAGCTCCAGGTAAAGACTCTATTAAGAACACTGCTTTGAAAAATTTACCTCCAAATACAATTCAAGATATTGCAAAAGTGATTAACGACTGCTGGAAGAACACTTACTTCCCGGAT
>JAHWFO010070148.1:321524-342070 GCA_023313115.1 Rhysida immarginata | reverse complement strand
ATGGAGGCTTGCAGCGGATATCAATGAGCCCCTTAATCTCTCTATGTACTGTGGGGTCGTTTTTCTCGATGTACACAAAGCCTTCGACCAAGTCTGGCACGATGGTCTTATTTTTAAAATGATTATGGATGGATTTCCTCAAGACATAATTACTCTGATACACTCGTTTCTCTCCAACCGGTTCTTTCAGGCCAGAGTTGGAGATAGTCTATCTCCTATGTATGAAGTAAAAGCTGGTGTCCCACAGGGTTCAGTCCTGGGGCCAGTATTATTCAATTATTTTATGCGAGACTTCCCAAGTCTTTCTAAATGTAAGCTCTTTTTTTACGCAGATGACGCTGCTATACTGACCTGTGCTCGTCAACCAGCCGTAGTAGTCTCGCGGCTGCAGAAGGCTCTAAAGGAGTGTGAAAGCTGGTTTAGCAAGTGGAGGCTAAAATTGAATGTAGACAAATGCAAGGCGATGTTTGTCTCCAAGAAGAGAAAGAGATCATTAGATTCTCTAACACTATATGGCAAAAAACTGGACTGGGTTGAAACTTATAAATATCTTGGTGTTGTTATTGACTCTAAACTTACCTGGACTCCCCACGCAACTTATGCGTTGAATAAGGCCAGGAGAGCCAAGTTTAGCTTGATTGCTCTGCTGGGCCGGAATAGTGCTCTAAACATTGATAATAAACTCCTACTCTATAAGCTCATTGTTCGAACTATCTTGACCTATGGTATGCCCGTCTGGGCCACAATATGTAAAACTAGATGGAAAGAACTGCAAACGTTCCAAAACGTTACCCTTAGGACTATTGCGCAAAAAGATCGGAGAATTGTTCGCAATTCCTCCATTTATAATGACTTCAACATGACTCATATTGGCAAATACGTTCAAGGGCTCATGGAATCCATGCTGCCCAATATAGAAAATCATAGCAACGAGCTAGTCTCGGGCATTTTAAAGCATCCTATACATAGAAAGAGATATCGTGATCCAAGGCATATACTTGATATTAATTTTGAAGACATTGATAATGTCTTATTTCCAGATTACTGGACTTCATTGGTCGTGTTTTATCTAATACTAGTGGTCTGCTTCTAGTCTAGACAGTCGTCAATCAAATTTTCCTCCACCAAGAGGAGGCAATTTTCTTTCATACTTTGGATGACCCTTGTGGGTACATCAGGCTTCTTTTCTAGCTCAGTGTATTTCCCTTGGAATATGATTATGAAGGGTGAGATTATGGAAGCTATGCTTCAAGTTCCACTTGAATACCGATACACTACACTGTTCGATTGTCGATTGTCCAATAAGTTCCGTTGCTTTCCTTTGTGAAACTCATCTCTAACCAAGCCAAGACTTCAGGCTACCTGGCTAGTGTGTGTACCGTAAGGATCGAATGGCTTCAAATGCTGCAAGATGTGCTTCTGGGGGCGCTGCGATCATCATTAAGAAGGGAATTCAACACCAAGAATTAGTCTCCAAGTCTTATGCAGGTATGGAATCGGCCTCCATCATTATCAATGACGTCTCCTGTGGTGAAGTGAAGTTCGTGGTGCTCTACAATTCACCTAAACATTATCTTGACATTAGTGAGCTTGATGAACTCTTCAGTGGTGACACTCCAGCCGTCCTAGCTGGTGACCTAAATGCCAAACACCCAAGCTGGAACTCCAGAACGCAGAATTACAACGGCATGATTCCGTATAGGTACATACAAGGTAGAGATGATGTCATCGCTGCTGGACCTGTGGAGGACACCTACTACTGCGACCACTTCCTTAGTAGGGCAGGGTTTCTTCAAACCGTACAATATCTTCACGATTGATGACCTTTCTTCTGACCACAAGCCTGTGGCGTTGAACTTTGACAATGTTGATATAAATTTCCGAGAGGAACTGATACATCATCAAGACTGGAAGCTCTACAAAGATATTCTTAAGGAATATGGCTGCCATCCCGACGTTGCTTACTGTACACAGGACATCAATCAACGTGTTGAAGACATCACCAGATGTATTAACAATGCCATAGAAGCTAGTAAGTATCCATCAGAGAATAAACCTCTTCATCGAATCCAACTCACTCCTGGAATCCAACGCCTAATTTCTGAAAGAAACAGGACTCGTAGACTATGGCAACGCTATCGTGAACCTTGGCTCAAAACCAAGTATAACAGGCTAGTGTGAAGAGTACAAGAGGATATAAAAGAGCTTCGCGACGCTAGATGGAATGAAAAACTCAAAAGCTTGTCGGCTCGCGACAATTCCATTTGGAGTATGGTCAGAGCTTTACAGAAGAGGAAGAATGATACGCTTCCTCCACTACGTACTCCACAAGGTGACTATGTCCAAACTGATCAGGACAAGGCCCAAGTCATTGCAGATTCACTGGAAATGCAGTTTGTTACTCCCACCAACGATAAGCCCGAGAGCCAAATCATGTCTCAGCGTGTGGAAGAAGGTATTCTCAACTTTGATGAAGTCCCGCAGCATTTAACGAAGCACAACATCGAGGCTGGAGAGATCGCCAACATCATAAGTAAACTGAAAAAGAAGAAGGCTCCAGGAAAAGACAAGGTGAGTAATAACGCCCTTATGAATCTCCCAAAGAACTTTATTGACTTTTTCACCAATATCATTAGCGACTGCTGGAAATTTTCTTATTTCCCTGTGGCTTGGAAGAAATCTATTGTGTTGAGTATCCCCAAGCAGGGGCAAAATCCTGCAATTCCGGCGAATTACCGACCTATTAGCCTGCTACCCACGATGTCCAAGGTGTTGGAGAGAACGATCCTCATCAGATTCCAAGATCACTGTCTAGCAAATGACCTTTTTCGGGAAGAGCAGTTTGGCTTTCGTGCTGTCCACTCTTGTCCGATGCAGATATGGAGGCTCGTTGAAGACCTGAGCACCCCCCTGAACCTATCCAGGTACTGTAGGGTGGTATTTCTCGATGTCAGTAAAGCTTTTGACCAAGTGTGGCATGAGGGCCTTGTCTACAAAATGATCAGAGACGGGTTCCCTGCCGATTTGATTTTGATGGTGAAATCCTTTCTTGACGGCAGATCCTATCAAGCCAAAGTTGGAGAAGATCTTTCCACACCCCGTGTTGTAAAGGCCGGTGTCCCTCAGGGTTCTGTCCTCGGGCCTGTGCTATTTAATTACTTTGTACATGATTTCCCGAAACCCGATAATTGTAATCTGTATTTTTATGCGGATGACACTGCCATTATGACATGGGCACACCAGCCGGCTCACGTTATCACTCGGCTACAGAGCGCCTTGAAGCAGTTCGAAGACTGGTTTAACTGCTGGAAGTTGAACCTTAACGTCGGAAAGTGCAAGGCTTTGTACCTCAAAAGGAAGCTCAAGCATCCCCCAGATTCTCTTGTTCTGTTCAATAAGAAACTGGACTGGGTGGACAACTACAAGTATCTGGGAGTTATCATTGACTCAAGACTCTCATGGAATCAGCATATGTCCTATGCTCTGAACAAAGCGAAGAGGGCTAAGTACAGTATCATACCTCTCATGGGTCGCAACAGCGCCCTCAGCATTGACAACAAGCTACTTCTGTACAAATCGATTATCCGGATCATACTCCTCTATGGCATGCCTGCGTGGGCGATTATCTGTAAAACCAGCTGGAGTGAACTACAGTCATTCCGGAATGTTACCCTGAGGACCATTGCCCAGCTGTTCAGAAGGACGGTAAAAAACCAATCCATCCACTTGGATTTAAACATGGCCCACATCGGAAAGTTTATACAGGATCTCCTTTTGATTATGATACAGAAGATGAAGACTCACGACACTAAGCTTGTGAAAGGGATACTGGAGAACTCAATGAATATGAACTGGCATACGAAGTATCGTAAACCGAGGCACGTTCTTCACACAATTTTGAAGATATTAGTAACGCCTCTTTCCCAGACTACTGGAAGATGTGATAATCTTATTTCTCTTTGTATTTTTTTTTATTTCGTTTGTTTTTGTTTCTGACAATCGTCAATCTTATTTTCTTTTTTGTATAATATGGAAGACCGCTTGGGTTGTGGTTAGGCTTCTTGACTACCTCAGTGTATTTCATTTGGAGTTTATTCTGGTTGGATGAGCTTTGTGAAAGCGCTGCTTTCGTCCCATCCTAACAAATGTACACTTCACTGTTCGATTGTCGATTGTCCCAAGTTAGTTCACTCTGTGTACTCCCTTGGGCTGCTGAACGATGAAAGCAAGGCTTTCGAAAAGCGCTTACAGGTCGTATTTTTCCTTATTCTTTTGATTTTTGTCTTATTTTTTTTGCCTTATTTTTCACTTATTATTTTTTCGTTTCTTGTTGCCTTGTTGTGGTAAAAGAGTATCCTCTAGTTTATTACTTAACTAGACAAGAAAAATGTCTCGAAAATGGTGCAACTACAGTTACACCCATCTCTGGGTTCATTCGGACCCCAATAGTAAGTAATGATGTAAATATTTGGTGGTTGACTGAGGATTAAACTGAGATTTATTCAGTGAGCGAGCATAAAATGGTTTGTATTGGTGTTTTTCTTTTTTTCGCATTTTTGTTTTTGAATAATTGTTTGATTGGTTCTTATATATTATAAATATTCGGCTTCTCTTGTTGTTCTTTACTCACTGATGATGGAAACTTTGCTTCCGAAATGTACATCTGAGTCATTAAAATTTATTATGTGGAATAGTGTTTTCGGAGTTATTTTTCTTTGTATAGTTGTGTCCACAGTTTTGGGCTTGAATCCTTTGCATGAAATGGTTGTTTGTGATGTACTGGTTGGGATCAAAATAATCTTGCTGAACAATCGACGTGTCACAGGTTTACCATGCCACACTATTAACAATTTAATCCATGGCTCCTATCCCTTTCTCTAATCCTCTTAAGCTTAATTCATTTGTTCAAACGTAATTTTTACAGACTTTACTAGTCTCTCCGTCTGTTGTTTCTTCTCTTTATCAGTCGCCATTGGTAATTAAATAAAGTACGTTCAAAAGCAAAAGATTTCAGTAGCTTTAGGACTGATGTCCACAGATAATTAGGGAAGAAATTAAGGATGTCATTTGTCTCCCCTAGGTCAGACTGCTGGAAGAACCACGATAAACGTAATGAGCCCCAATCTTGTGGATCCAAACGGCGCAACATGGGCATAAAGTCACAAAATCGAGAGTAAATGTTTTGTATAAGTTCGGTTGATGATGATAAGTACCCACTGGCAACAAGGGAAGTAATGGAAGCCTATTCACCTTGAAGAAAAAACGTTGATGCGAAAAACAAAACTTGCCCACATGGGGGAGGAAAAAGGAATACCGGAATCATTGCAGCCAGTCTGGTAGCAATAAGATATCGTTTGATATCGGGTAAACCTAACCCGCCTCTTTCAAAGGGGGTGAATATGAATGCGGCTCGCACTGGATGACGTTCCTCAGCAGACATTCCTCACACACAGCTCACCATCGCACTACGTAGTCTCTGAAGATTTTTAAACGAAGGCAAGGTGACTAGTCATTTAGATGATAAAACTGGAAGCACATGTGTCATGATAAACTTCACCTTGACAAACATTGAAGTTGGGAAACGAAGGTTTCTGTCAAGGCGAGTGATGCACTTCTCAATCACTTGTTGCCAGTGCATAGAGTCCATAGTCGGTAGGAAAGAGAAGGCATATTCTAACAAAATGATTCCGTCACCATGTTATTGGGAAAGTTTTAAGATAGTCCACAGTCCAGTTCCCAATAGCAATACCTTTAGACTTGACGAGTTTGATGGAACTCCCCGTCGAAGTACTAAAGCGGTCAAAGGTCTCTTTATAGATGCTCAAGGAATATGAATTAGACGCAAAAAGCACTACGTCATCTGTATAAGCCAAGTCCTGATGTTTATGGATGCGGCTGGCAGATTTTATTCTCGAATATCTTGGTGGCGATTCAAAAACTGTAATAATGGTTCCAGGTAAAAAATGTACAGGAGGGGGGACAATGGACACCCCTGCCTGACACCTTTTAAGAGTTCGAAAGTGGAAGATGTGGAAGATGTGCAGTACGGAGATAATCGTAGCAAAGGCCCGAAGACGAGGATGACAGAACACTTTGAAGATAAACAAGTGATTCACTTTGTCAAAAGCCTTCTCTTGGTCAAGGCTTAAAACAGCAAGAGTTTGATGGCATGCACAGGCTTCCTCCATCACGCACCGAATAGTGATTAAATAGTCCGATATCCTGCAAGATGGAATGGAGCAGTAATGTCCGGGGTTGATAAACTCGTCAGCGTAAATTTTGAGTCTTGATTGGAAAACACCAGTGAAGACCGCTGTGGGTGTGTGTGGAGATGATTGCCGTTGGAGCTGAAGATGACACAGAAACCACTGAAGGAAGACGGATGATACCCACTGTCTGCGACGCTGGTAGAGACGGAGGAGGGAGAGCTGGAAAATCCTCCTCTAAAGGCGTCAAATCAACACCCAGTGGGACATCAATGTCTTCCTCTGCTGAGACCACTTCTTCATCCATCACGATATCGCTTGATGGCTGAATCAGGGAAGTATCCTCAGCAACCTCTGAAGACGGAACCAGTGATGATGGCGATAATAATCCCTGCTCGTCTTTAGGGGAAGCGGAGGTATACGATGGCTCAGGTGAAACGGCCCGTGACGTACGAGGAGAAGACACGGGCTGGACAATGGTCGTTGTAGCTCTGCATCATGATCCATTGACGTCATCTTCGGTGACAGATGAGGCGTTGACTTAACTGCTGCTGCACTGCGGTCAATCATCTCCGGGCAACGATGATATTTGCCCACCATGCGCGAACATTTCACACAACTTCTTCAGGAGAAGGCAACCTCTCCTGACATGAGAAGATTTCTTGCAGTACCAACAGCACTGCCTCATCCCCTTATACAGGGTGATTCAGTCAATTTCTGACCATTTCAGTACTATGATTGACCCATTAATGTTTACATACTTAGCATTTCAGTATGATATTTTAGGCAGTTCGGAGTTTTTATTCCCGTGGAAAAGTCTTGATGATATGCTTAATGTGGCCACCACGAACGTTTTGAACTGCTCGCAGCCGAATGGTGAAGTTGTTCATAACTCTATCCAGGATTTCTGCATCCACAAGGGTGCAGCAGTCGACGATGCTTTGTCGCAGCTGGTCTAGGGTTCTTGGTGCTGTAGTGAAAACACTGTCTTTAAGGAACCCCAAGAGAAAAACATCACATTGGTTTAGGTCAGGACTCGTAGGGGGCCAAATAAAGCCATCCCCAAATCGATCTGGAAACCTGTTTGAAATGACACGATTTCCGAATTTCTGATTGAGAAAGTCCAGCACTTCATTAGTGGTGTGAGGTCTAGCTCCATCCTGTTGAAACCATTGATGTCGAAGCGGTATACGCCTCCTTCGCAGCTCGGGGATGAAGAAGGTTTCCAACATGTTAAGGTAAGCCTGTGACGTTACGATGCCCTCAAAAAAGAACAGACCAATGATGCCTCTTTCGGAAATCGCGCACCAAACCATAACCTTTCGTGGATAAACAGGTGATTTATGGATCTCATGAGGGCGCTCGTAACCCCAAAAACGAACGTTGTGTTTATTAACGTCACCTGACAGATGGAAGAAGGTCTCATCTGACACGCACAGGTTGTCCACAATGTCCTGATTGGCTTCCATTTCTGCTCCAAACTCCATCGCAAATTGTTGTCGCTTCTGTCTTCCAGTGTCTGTTAACTCCTGATAAACATGGATCTTATACGGGAACAGGTGTAAATCCTTTCTCAAAATTCGCCACGTCGTGGTATACGACATCCCTTCTTCAATGGATAGGCGGCGAACAGATTTTTTGATAGGGGAATCGACCAACCTTGTGCGAACATTTTCGACATCTTCGGCCGTTCGAACACGAGCTTCGCTCCCGCCTTTTTTCCTGCCTTTAACACATCCAGTGGCACGAAATTGCTTGACAAAATCCATGATTGCTTGCCTACCTGGTGCGTCTCGACACTTATACTCCTTCTGGAACTTTCTTTGAACCGTTACAGGTGATTTTGTCTCGAAATACCATTCGACAACCTTGCATTTCTGTTCTGTTGATAAAGCGGGCGCCATTTTTCAACAATACGATTTTCATGCAGCGCCGTTGCAACAATACAAACTCCAACTATTTAGAAATTCGATATGGCGCTCATATTCTTTCAACTGTTTATCCCTAATGCACGTCATTCGAGTGAAATGGTCAGAAATTGACTGATTCACCCTGTAGTACACGAAGACACGTTCTCCATGTAAAATAAGGGAATCTGGAATGTCCTTGTCCAGCCTCATATTGAAATATATGTCGCCATTCTGGAGTCGGGGTGTCTCTGTGTGCTCGGGACCATAAATACCAAGCACTTCCCCAAACTCCGACATAAAATTCCTGATATAAGCCGTGGACAAAATTGGCGAAATTCCCCTGGTCTACGTGATAAAAATTGACGGTGGTATTGCCAACTTTCACGCACTCCACATCAGCGATTCCATCAACAATTGCACTTGATTTGCAGAGCATTCTCAACTCCGTAGAGGAGAGTCTCTGCAACACCAAGATGGAAGGGTCCTCAGACGCAAGAACAGGCGGAACACCAGATTTGGCATACAGCGCCTTCATAAACGTGGCGACGGAAAATGGCCCGTCCCCCATTAACATGACCATTCTGTCTATGGTCAAAATGTAAATAAAGTCACAAAAAAGTTCGGGGGGGGGGGTGAGTCCTTCCCCGGGGGAGGGACAGTCACACGCACTTAAGTCACTCATGCACTCGTTGGTTGGTTGCTGCGTAAAAAAATTCTGAGTCCAAATATATTTATCACTGGAGGCATTATTAAATACGCTACTCGGGAACCTCGTCCATTTACATCGCATTGGCCTCGGAACTGTTTGCCGATCCAAATCGGCACTCTTTCGATAAACTCTCTGATTGTTGGGTCCTTACCTCTTTTTATTCACCCCGCTAATGAGCTTATTACTCATTCGATTATGCAGGGCGCATGGGAGGTCGTCAGCTCTCTTCTCGAACCTTCGGGTTCAACGAAAAAGCTGTGGAGGAGGCAGGTAGCTGGTGGCATTTTTTTCCACCAGCCTTTTCATTGACCCCGCTGATTGTTGCTTCACTTGTGCTATCATCGTCGTCTGATTATTTCTCTTTGCCGTCGCTCTCTTACTCCGAGAAAAATGATCTGACAGTATCCCAAGGTTCTATTCTGTCGCCGCTACTGTTCTCTCTCTTTATTAATGACCTCTCTTATATTACTGACAATGCACAGTGCAGATGACACAACATTCTTAGCCTCAGCTTATACAGAAGAACAACTTAAAAACATAGGAAACACTTTATTAAATAAAATCTTTCACTGGTCATTACTGAATCAGCTTCCACTAAACCTAAACAAATCTTATTATATGGTCTTTATCAACGTAATAAACATATTGACTTCAATAAAATTAGGCTTTCTCTCAATAATAATATTCTATCTAGAGTCTCTTCTTATAAATATTTAGGAATTTTTTTACCCCTGATTTATCGTGGAGCCTTCATATAAAACATTTAGCTATAAAATTGTCCCATATTTTAGGCCTTATATATAGAGTCAAGCATCTTTCGTGTAGTATTTTACTAAATTTATATTTCACCTTCATTCACACAAATTTATGTTTTGGATTATGTTTATGGGGATCAACTACGCTAAATAATATTAATGTTTTAATTAAAATCCAATAACGTTTTTTACGCATTTTGTAAATAAGCTAGCTCTCTCTTCTGTCAGTTCAGAATTTAAAAAATTTAACATTTTAAATTTTGATGAACTTTATTTTGTTCAATTAGCCCTATTTATATTTAAGATTTCGCGTAATATATATTGTCTTAGAAATCCCCCTATATTAACTAACTCCTACGTATCATCACTAACAAATGAGAGAAAAAAATGATGATTCCATTTTATAGAGTAAATTATTTAAAAAGATCAGTATCAATTTCTGGAATAATCTGTTGGTCCTTATTAACTAAAGAACTTCAAGATGCACGTTCCCTTCAGTATTTTAAACATCTTCATCTTAGAAACAACTTTAATATCCATATATTCTTAAAATTTCAACTGATTTTCACTGTTTTTATTATTATTATTATTATTATTATTATTATTATTATTATTATTATTACTGTAGTTGCTGTTCATATGTTTACTTTAATATTCATTAATTTATACCGTTTATGTATATAAATTTCAAGGGATGAAAGATGCCCCTAGACAGGCCTCCAGGTCTTTTGGGCACCTTGAAATTTATAACTAATATTCTTTTTACAATAAACCGTTTTATTTATTGTGCTTTCATAAAGTAAATAAATAAATAAATAAAATTCCCACCGATCTCAATACATTTTTTATACCTGGAAAGGAGCTTTGAAATCCCCTCCTTGTAAAAGCTTGCTGTCATCTCTTTTGTCCCGTTGTTGACTGCTTCCTTGATCTCCTCGTCAGAGCTGAAGCGTTCTTCCGCTAATTTCTCCTTTAATTTCGGGAACAGATGATAGTCGGAAGGGGCTAAATCAGGGCTATTGGGTCGATGGGGCAGAATATTCCATCCAAGCTGCTCAAGAAACTGAGTGATGACACGAGCGACATGAGGCCGAGCCTTGTCGTGGAGGAGGCGCACACCTGCAGTCAACATTCCCCTTGTTTTTTGCAACATTTCTTCCGTGACGAGTGAAGGTGGACCTCTTCCTTTTTCGTCCTCACGATCGAGTCTTCCTGCTTTAAACTGGCGAATCCATCTTCTCATCATAGACTCACACATCATATCCTCTCCATACACAGAAACAAGCTGTTGGGGAATGCCCATTGACTTGAAACCGTGAGCATGAATAAACCGAATGACACCGCGTACAACCATCCGAGGCGGCTTAGGAACGATGATAACGGGAACAGAACTGGAAGACGCCATTTGCATTACGTCTCCTAACCGTATTAGTCGAGCGACTGAGCTAACTCATCCCGCATTCGTTCACAAGACGGTTCTGTTTCACGCAACGTTGCCTGATTTCGCTTTACTCACCTGTTTAAGCCTACATAACAAAACGGGACTTATTTTCTGGACACCCCTCGTAGTATGGACACTGCATGTTATGACTTGGACGAGTTTATATGATAATTTCTTATATGTCAAACAATAAACTGGTGGTTTCCTTGTTCCTTGATTAATCTAAAGCATATGATTCATTTCCCCAGCAGCTTCTAATCTTTAAACTTTATTCTTTCTACAATATTCGTGGTTCACCTCTTGATTGTTTGATTGGTTTTCTAACTAACCGACACTACACTTTGATCATTTCTGATATGTACTCAAAGCTGTGTAAATAGTGCATCTTAATGCTCATATTACACCCAACGGAACTGTTAAGCATGTCATTTACCAGCCTAACATAGTTTTTAGTTTTGCGTTTGCCCAAATGAACTCTAGGGATTATATTTTGCGTTTTTAATGGTTACTACATGTATGGATTTGCTACTACACTGACAGAACTATACACGTTTTTGTCATTCTGACCTAAATGGAATGCGACATATTTCATTCACACTAGTTACAAATCTCTTGTACATTTGTAATGATTTGGAATAATACCTGTTTTAACACGGAATATAGGTGTTTCCCAAGGTTTTATTTTGTTCCCCGTTATTACTTAATCTTTTTATTAACGATCTATCATTTGCTTTATTCCCTTTTTCTTCCATTCTTTATGATGATGATGCTACCTCTCCCCCAAAGCTACAATTAATATTGCTCTCTCTATTTAAAGTCAATGGATTTCAGCCAATCAATTAACCTTAAACCTTACGGAAACTAAATATTTGATCTTTCATCAGCGCAATAAGCAGTCTATATCCACTGAACTATCTATTTCACACAATTCCCGCTTAATTTCCCTTGCTTCTTTCAATTACAGAGTGATCCAAAAGTCGCGCAAATCGATATAATAAAAACGCCAGACGACATTAACTAATTATATTTAATACTATTTGATATAGTATTTACACAACACGTTTATTTTTACAACATATGCTCAAAATATAAAAGTTTCCAAGTAGCCGATGAAACTTTTCAACTACAGGGTGATTATAAAATCACTATACATTTTGGTGAAAACTTCGTTTTATTGCAGCAATTGCAGTGTGCATCAACCAGATATCATACCAAAATACATTCTTAGTAAATTTCAATGTGTCCCCCTTACACATCCCGGCACAGCTCCCAGCGTTCGACCGTGGCCCGGAAAACATTGCGCAACATCGCGTTGTAATGTCTTCCACTGCGGCTGTAATCCGTTGTTTCAGGTGTGCAATGGTGCGTAATCCTGATCTGGTACACCTTGGCCTTGATAAAACCCCACGCAAAGAAATCCATGGGGGTCAAATCTGGGGACTGTGGAGCCCACAGTCTTGGCGAGCTCTGACCAATCCATCTGCCTGGGAATGCGCGATTCAGGTAGTCCCCAACAATGTTAGCCAAATGGGGTAGTACCCAATCCTGTTAGAACACAACGGTATCCTTAATCCTTCATCTCGCAACTGTGGCTCCAGGAATTGCTCCAACATTTCCAGGTACACGGTACCATTGATAGTCCTCTCGGCAAACATGAAGGGCTTATAGACCTTTGACTGTGTAACTCCCATCCACACATTCACTTTGGGTGTGCAAATAAATGAAATTCGTTAATGATTTCACCAAAATATCTACTGACTGTATAATCACCCTGTATTACACTAGTTATAGACAGTCGAATTTGGATGTGGGCGGCTTTTATATCTCCGTGTACCTTGGTATCCACCTATCATGGAATATAGTTAATAATGCCCTATCGAACGTGCTCGGTCAACGACTAGGAATGATTTCCCGCTTCCATTTTCTTCCCCTGAGAAATTATTCTTATTATATTTTTCGTTAATTCATTCATTACTTTGTTATGGAATTTAATTTTGGGGGTCGACCTCGAATTTATTCTAATGCTACTTTTTCTAATTCAAAAATGGTTTATGAGAATTCTTTTAAAGCTTCGTAAACCCGTTTATGTTGCTCATTTTTTAACTTTTTTGTTGTAGCGTTTGTGCATCAACTCTACATTTTGTGTTTAAATACGTTTATATACAACATAGCGAAGGGTCATTTACTTCTTTCTACTCCACTTTTGATCCAGCACTCTTACGCTACCCGCTCTGCGAATGCCATTATAATCCTCTTAGCAAAGAGTGATTATCAGCGGCGCTATGTCTCTTTGCAGGCATTAGATGGTGTTCTTTTCTATCTTAATACATCCTCTCCTCTCTGACTACTACCATCTTTAAAAGTAAAGTAAAAAAATATTAGTTACTAACAATCCTAACCCTTTCATGAGTTAATTTTTTTATATAATGTTCTTACTTTTGCTCTTCCGCATTTGATTTCATATTATTCTGTTGCTTATTCTGCCCAGGGACCTACCTTGTCGGCCTTGTGGCCATATAGGCCCTGGATGGAATTTTTCTGTACTAATTTCCAAGTAAACAAGTTAGGCAACTGAAATGCCCAGGGCCGATAGGATTTTAAGGCATTCGAGAATAAAAAGGAAAGCATTTGATTTCTAAAGAAGCCTTTGGTTGTTAATATTAGATGAGATTGCGAAGGAAGCCTCTGGTTGCTAAGCAAGGCATACTTCTAAAGGAAATGCATAGTTCAAACTGATTAAATCTACCTGAAAAGTTTAATGCAGAAAGTAGCAATTCCCTATAGATTAGAATATATAAGAATCCTTTAACTTGTAAGCATTCCAGTTTAATGAAATAAGCGTTAATTGTTGAAACGTTCTGTGTAAGGGTGAATTCTTTCTTCATAAACATTTGCTAAAGCTTTTCTACGTAACCATGTACTATTGAAGCGAATAATTAGCTACTAGCTATTGTTAAAATTTGCCTAACACAGATTAACTCTTGATAATATAAGGCATAAGTAATTACATGCCATATCATAGCATTGAAAGTTTCCAGTGGTTCAATAATGGTATCATTAAAATGCATCAAGGAACCAATTTCGATTATCATTAATTTTACGTTATATACTTTCATGACACGTCATTCCAAGTTGTTTGATATATTACATACCATATTTAACATGGAAAGTTCCAATGAACCATAATGGGTCCACTAAACCAGCTGCCTTGAAACCAATATCGACTATAATTAATTTTACTTATATTCATTCATGACATATCATTTCAAGTCTTTCGATGTATTAAATGCCAAATTTTAGCATTGAAAGTTTCCAATGGTTCAATAATAGTATCGTTAAAACACGCATCATGGAACCAATTTCGACTATCATTAATTTTACATTATATTCATTCACGACACATCATTCCAAGTTGTTTGATATATTACATGCCAAATCTGAGCTTTGAAAGTTTCCCCTAAACCATACTGGTTCCATGAAACCACATACCATTGAACCTATTTCGACTATCATTAATTTTACCTTAATATTCAACCATGATATGTTATTTCAAGCTGTTTGTTATAATACATGCCATATCTTAGCATTGAAAGCGTCCAGTGGACCATAATGGTACCACTAAACACATACCCTTGAACCAGTTTTGACTGATATTGACTATCAAGGAAGACCATCACGTGTCTTCACTTAATTCACAAACCTTTTCTCTGCTTTAGCTATGGAATGCCATCTTATCTTATAAGAGCGGGTAGGTTAATCAAAGGAAAACCAGAGATAAACCTAGGTACTTATTCCAACGAGGGAATTTTGCGCCAAGACCCATAAACCTAGGAGAACCTACAGGAAGCCAGACTCGATAAGAAAGCGAGTCAGGCTACCTACTGGATCCTGGTGAATGTCCTCAAGAAAAGTGGAATTTATGGTAAGGTGACGACACATTCAAAAAGAATATGATGGGCAGTTTCATCCGCCAAATTACATTTTAAACATAGTAGTTTCTCCTGGAGAATCCCCATTCTATGCAAATGTTTTCGTAGTAAATCGTGACCTGTAAGAAAGCCCATGATAACCCGTAATTTATTCCTACTAAGCTGCAGAATACTAGTTGTTAGACTACGAGTAGGTTTCTTAATCATGAGTCTAGCATGTCTTTGATCAGTGGTCTGTTCCCACCTTTTTATCATCGCTTGATAAGAGATGTTATTAATTTCACAGATTGCGGTTTGTTTGGAAATGCCGCAAAAAGGTTCCGGACCACAGGGTGTCAACTTGGCACCTTGTTTTGCTAAGGTATCTGCGACCTCATTTCCAACTATACCTTTATGTCCAGGGACCCATAATAACTTAACGCTATTTTGGAGAGTTGACGACATTCCAAGGTAATTTTAGAACTTATCTTGGAACATTTAATGGCCTTGAGGGCCGTCTGACTGTCACTGATTATGAAGATTTTTCTACGAATGTAGAGTTTATCTATACATATCTGTAAACAGTAAATAATAGCTAACATCTCTGCCTGGAAGACTGTGACCCACCGACCAAGTCGACGAGAGGAAGAGTTTTGGGTTCACCACAGTAAACACCCAGGCCAGAGTAACCATGATGTCGGGAGCCATCCTTATACCAAATGATCACACCCTTAGGAAAATGCCAACTCTCCCCTCGCTGCTCTACCATGGGGTCTTTGATGACCTCACTCGAGAGCTCAGGGAAGGTACGAGTTTCCGCAATATCGGAGGGCATTTGCAAAATACTGCTGGTCATAATCCGGCTAATGATGGTATGAGATTTCACCCCAGGGAAGTCTACCCATAGCCCTTGATGACCCAGACGATAAGAACTTTTTCTAGCAATTCCCTGGATATAAATATCCAGGGGAGTCAGAGAAAGGATAACTTCCATGGTTCTGGTTGGAGTAGTTGAGACAGCGCCCGTGATACCCAAGCAGGCCAACCTTTGAAAGGAGGCTAGCTTGGCCTTAACAGTAGACTGCTCAATCTTACGCCACCAAACCAGAACACAATATGTTAAGATAGGTCTAATGGCTGTTACATACAGCCAGTGTGTCGTTTTTGGCGTAAGACCCCAACATTTGCCTAGGACACGGCGACATCGATAGAGTGCCATTTTAACCTGATTTATTCTTTTATCAAGATGTTGATTCCAGGTCAATTTACTATCGAGGATAACCCCTAAGTATTTGACCTCTTTCCTGACTATAATCTTTTCACCAAACAAGGCTGGTGTTCGATTAAAAGGAATAATTACTTTCCGACAAGTAAAAGCTACAAGAGTGGTTTTCAAAGGATTAACCCTTAAATTCCGCTCAATGCACCATGTTTGAACCTCATCCAAAGCAGATTGCATCAGGTCCAAAAGTGTAAGTTTATCAATCCCGGATGCGTAGATGACAATGTCATCCGCATACCCTTGGGCATATATGCCACGGTTGCTTAACTTAAAATTAAGATCGTCCACCACCAGGTTCCATAGCAGGGGGGAAAGAATACCACCCTGCGGACAACCCCTGGAGGGTCGGATCTCTCTTTTCTCCCCCCCAAAATGGGAGACAATTCTGGCTGCCAATAGGGTTTGAATCCATTTCCGGAGCAGTGGAACAATTGCTTTAGAACATAAAGCATTGGCAATTGAAGCATAAGAGGTGTTATCGAAAGCTCCCTTGATATCGAGAAAAGCTGCAAGAGATAATTCCCTATACTCAAGGGTTCTCTCGATTTTAACCACTAACTGGTGCAAGGCAACCTCTGTAGATTTGCCTGGTTGATAGGCAAATTGATTAACATGAAAGTGACACTGCATCCCAATAGTTTCTCTAATCTGCCTATCAATAAAATGCCCTAGAGAGAATAGCATTTGGCAGTGCACAGGCCATTTATACATGGATTTGTATAGTAAAAATCGTGGTTCCCTATATTATATGACATTTTGAATCGGAAGTAGTAGTAGTTGACATTTTTTTCGGCCAACGAATTGAGTCTTCCGATTTCCCTAAGTTGTCGAATGGCGAAAACGGAAGTCGAAAATTCGGAAGCGTTCGAAAGCTAGAGCACCAACAGACAGACAGACGGACGGACGCACATTCTGAAAACATAAGTACCTATCTGTTCTAATAAATAATAAATAAATACAAAGAAGGGAAATATCTCGTACAACACATGCTGGGTTACAATCATCTCACAACCGATGCCTCAATAAGCTCATGACCACTACAAGGAAATCATTGTACATGCCACATACTACTTGCTCCAACTATGACAGTATAAGCTTATATCGGTTGAAACAAACTTCTTCATCCGCAAGCTACTTCATCGTCCGTCTTCGGGCTACTGCACAATCTCTTTGGCTCATGAATACTGCTATCAACTGTTACTTTTCCGGCCTGAAAATAAAAAACTGCACTGTGCAACCGGTACAGTGTAATCCATTCATCATCTCTTCAATTAGTCAAAAAGATTTGATTCGATCCAAGTTGATTCATGGACGAATTATAGTTCTGTCCATCCGTTTTTCAATTGTCAACAAAAAAATTTTCTTATTTTACGTCCACTTAGTTGCAACAAGACCGAGCAACATGTTCAACAAAGCTCAGCCTCAAAAAATGCAACTTTTCGCATCAGAGCAATAGTCTCGACAGCAAAACTCACGGTAAACTTAGCCCACGCAATTTCTGCAAATCTTCATTATTGTCCGGACGAAACCATAGATGCGCTTTGCTGCAAAGTTTCTGACAACAAAAGCAAGCAAACAAAACAATCATATCTGCATCCTGAACACGCAATAACAACATTCGTAATCGCCTGAAGGTTAGCAGGAAAACGTAAAAAAAAGCTGTACAATGAAAATCCATATATTGTTACGTCATCACAAAAAGGCATTGTTAATCGTATTTCTGCCAATAATAAAGCCCTAAATTATCACCTCTTATGATCATTTAATAATGTATGAATTTCCAGTCCACAAGCTTTCTTTCTAGGTGTTGAGATGAGACATTTAACAAAATTAAAAGATTTAACAATGTTCATCCAATTCGGCTTCATTAAAAGTCATTTTTATAAGATCAAAAAT
Source organism: Rhysida immarginata (assembly GCA_023313115.1). Classification (NCBI taxonomy): domain Eukaryota; kingdom Metazoa; phylum Arthropoda; class Chilopoda; order Scolopendromorpha; family Scolopendridae; genus Rhysida; species Rhysida immarginata. Next base: position 323,963 of record JAHWFO010070148.1, on the reverse strand, counting down.
ACTGAGCTCAGAAGAAACTAATACAGAAAATAGTCAATAAACATTTCAGAAGGGAGAAGGATGGGAGTTGGAACAGATTGCTACAATACACTTACATACACACATACACACACACACACACACACACACACACACACACACACACACACACACAATGAAACGTGCAGGAACTTTAAACATAACCTCTGCACGTTCAGTTAAACATTTGGAAAAACCCTCAGTAACAGAAAAACCCCATAGATACACCCCAGCCCAAAATAAAAATTAAACCCCCCAGAACTGAAAAGCTAACATAATAAATCCCCAAGAAAGAATAAGGAACGAATCCAAATAAATCTCATAGTTTATTGATTCAATGGAACAATAAATTGAAAGATACAAAAAGGCAGATTATTTTGGAAGTAAAAAAATGAAGATGACAAGAAAACAATCACTGGAGCAGTAAAAACAAAGAAAGGCACGAAGCGACGAATAGAACACACCAGCTCGGGAAATGGGAACAACGACGACGACAATATCAAACACATGAAGAGAACACTGGGAACAAGCGGAAAGTCCGAAGAACATGAAGACGGTGAAGAAGAGAAACGGAGAATGAAAAATCTCAAAGATGACGAATGGAGAGTGAGAGAATGTCCGAGGCAGCTGAAAAAAGGAAAAGAAATCCACAACAGAAAGGAGAAGGCAAGCAATACCCAGGGGAGGCTAAAACTATAAGAAAACTGGTACCAATAATAAAAGATAAAACGCAAAAGAGAGAGTTAAATAACTATTAATAAGAAGTTAGGGTAAGCTCAACCTAAACCAAACCTGGACAGGGTACCTAGAACGAGACAGTTGACACAGATAGCGATGGGAAAATCAAATAAAACAGTTAAAGTCGGAGTAAAGGGGACATCGGACGAAGAAACCAGCAACTGGGTCTCAAACCGTTCTTCCACGGTGAGGCGTAGTTAAAGGCAGCCGTTGCTGAAACCATGTTGACGTTGAGCGCTCAAGGCGCACTCGTGAGCAAGAAGCTGGAGAAGTTCTAACGAAGCCATAACCCTATTAGATACAAAGGATTAACACATAGTCACAAAAGAAGGGGCATGATCTCTCAGCGCCCAATAAATGACAGCTGTACGCGAGAGACAGTTAGATGCTCGAAGTTTAAAAAGAACAATGAGGAAACCGTTTCCATTCTCAAAGTTTAAACGAAGTGAAGATAAGTCGGCTCTCAACAGGCGGATTCGCTACACCCTAGTAGCTAGTTGAGCCACCGACCGTAACTGATTCTCAATAATCAAAAAAGCAGGCAGGAAAAATTTAAACACGCGCCTAACAAAACAACAGGTACGGGAAAAGCAAGCCACATGCCCGCGAGAGAAGAACATGGCAACAGTCACAGAAGATAAAAACAGGAGATAAATAACACAAAAACCGAAAAGAATAACGTGCAAAAACTAATACAAAAAGAAACTGTTTTTTTCACAAAAAATTCGTAACGACACACACACAGATATACAAACACACACAGATAGACACACACACACACACACTGTAACATGCCAAAAGAAGATAGAAAAATAAATTTTTCCCCGTTGACTAAGATTTACTACGATTTATGGTTTATTGTTATTGTTACTGTTTAAAACTACGTCAACAAAGGAAAGAGAGACTAATAATCTTTTGTTACGTTTTTTTCGCTAAAGACTTGGTTGGGAGCGCGAGTAGAAGGACAAGGGGAGAAGAAGCAAATTTGATGGTGATAGTCGAGTTTTTGGTTTCTCCTGAGGATACCTGGATCTGGACCCAATGAGAGAGGGAAGGCGATCCTTAGTGGAGAGAAGATTAAAGGACTACCACGGGAAGTTCGTCTCCGATACGATTTGTTGAAGAATAGTTCGTGAGAATGACAAAAACTTATGACTTAGAAGAAAATGGCGACCGCACGTTCGAAGTCGGAAACCGCTTACTGTTATGAACGATTTCAAAGAAGATTTATCTGGTAATGATTGATAATTTGGGCCAGTTTTATTTAAATAAGAATAGTTTTCTGTCTTGGCTTTCCCTTTTTCTTTTTCTGATAACAGACCTTTGGATCGACAACTTGGTGCAACTCCGCAGTGAAGACTGTATCCCTAATCGTGCAGTATGATGATTATTAATGAAAATATATGCGTAGAACGTATTCTTCAACGCGGTTAGCGACGGGTCCTTACTAATAATACTAACTTTTCCCCGTAGAGAAAAAAAAACGTTCTCCCCCCCCCCCCCCCCGCCGTCCAAGTTCTGCTCATCGAAGACTTCTAGCGTTTTTCTGCCTGCAGACACCGACTGGAGTTACGAAGGAGTGAAGAGACGCTGTCTTTTAACAAACCGAATTAACTCTCACAGACTGGAAAACAGCATTTAGCTATGTCTGAAGTTAAGCTTAACGATAAATTGGGGTTATTC
>JAHWFO010070148.1:292836-321514 GCA_023313115.1 Rhysida immarginata | reverse complement strand
TCCTCCTTTACTTACCTTCCTCCCCCCGCCATCCAAGTTCTGCTCATCGAAGACTTCTAGCGTTTTCTACCTACAGACACCGACTGGAGTTACGAAGGAGTGAAGAAATGCTGTCTTTTAACAAAACCGAATTAACTCTCACAGGCTGGAAAGACAGGATTTAGCTATGTCTGAAGTTAAGCTTAACGATAAATTGGGGTTATTCAGAATAATTGGGAGTTGAACAAAAGGAATGAAAAGGTAACGAAAGAAAAGAAGAACTTCAATTAATTAAAAGTGGCAAAGAAGGGTTGTTTAACTTAGTCGATATTAGTCAGAAAAATTAGATTGGCCTATTGTAAAAATCACTACCAAAATGCTTTTTATCCTTTTTTATTTATTTTCGGAGGGTATGCAACGAAAATTCTGTTAATTTCCCTTAAGATTTCTTAAAAGCAAGCTATTAATTTGATGAACTTCGTCCCTGAGAATTGTTTAAAGGATAATTAAGAAATGTAAAAAGATATAAAGAAACTGAATCTTAATCAAAAGCTTACCGTTAAGAAGAAATCGTTACGAAATTGTAATTAAAGATATATTTACGACAGAATAATTAAAAGTCCTATCCTATCCGACTTTTGGCTTTGCGTTTTCATTTTAAAATAAGATAATTTATATTACCTGTTCGCAATTAATAAGAATAGGATCATTTTTGTAAAAGGGTGCCTGCTTGCTTAACTTACCTGGAGGATAACAGGTGTTACAACATACACACACATGCGCGCGCGCACACACCCGCACATGCATTGATTTTTGTTAATATAGATAAAATGAAAGGACTCTCACAGAGACATTTTTTTAAAAATGTAAACTTTTGCGAGTCCCTTCACTTATGTTAGAGGTAATTTATTTTGTTTTACAATTATGAGACACACTTTATTAAGAAACAAAAAGAAAGTAAGAAAGAAAATGGAATGGAAATTAAATTGTACATTAAATGCTTTGTAAAACTTGTAAACTGATATACAAGCAAGAATAGGGACAATAAGAGACATGAAAGAAAAAATTATAAATGATATAAATCACAGATTAGCTCACCGTTCTGCAACTCTGTAGCTTAAGAAAACTATACCACAAGAAAGTAAAATTAGGCAAGAAAAATTTTAAAAAGGCAATACAGTATTTATTAAACTAATGGATTTAATTAAAAGAACTTAATAGGTGTCGACAACAACCTCGAAATTCTTCTCCAACGGGTTCGCCCAACTAATCACACTGTCCAATACTAAATAGTGCATTACATGTTGGGGGGACAAATGTAAGTATATGCTATAAAATTAATTTTGAAAATTGTTATGAACTAAAAAAGTTACAACCTAGAAGGGAAAAACTTTTCAAAACACCAGAAGATTATTGATTAGTAATTATTCAACTCACCTTAATTTGAATTTTTATTAATTTTGTTTATCATGAAAATTGTTTAAAAATGAATTGTTAAAAATATATTTTATGAATATAAAGTATGAGGGATGATCAAAAATGTAAGGTTACAAAGCCTGTAGTGAAACTTGTAGATTTTATTTCATACAACCAATACAGCCAACTGATACATAGTACATATATTAGATTATTTTTTGACATAGTCTCCATATCGGTTTAGGCACTTGTAGGTTCATGGGATGAGTTAGAATATTCCCTCCTGGTAAAATTCCTGTCTTTGCGTATTCAGCCATGTTGTCGCGAAGTGTTTCACCTCCTCGTCAGAAGCAAACCGTCGGTCTTCTAGGTGTTCCTTCAAGATAGGAAAGATGTGAAAGTCGCTGGGAGTGAGGTCTGAGATGTAGGGAGAGTGTTTGATGCTGTCCCAGTGAAACTGATTCAACAGCGTGGTGGTCTTCTTGGTTGTATGAAGCTTTCACCTCTATCCTTACTTGAAGGAGCACCTAGGAGAAACACTTTAGAGAAAACTATATAAATATGAAAACTGAATTGTAAATTTCTAAATAATGAGACTAACGAAAAACTAGAATTTAAACGACTTAAATTGAGGAACCAATAGGATAAATAAAGAGAGTTGCAATTCTATATTCGAGCAGATAACTGCATAACGAAGCATTATCATAAGCATTCCTATGATAATATTAAATGAAGCAAGCGTCAATTGTTGAACCGTTCGGCAAATGCGTCGATTATTTCTTCATATACTATTGCTAAATCATTTCATTTCTACATAATCATATACTGTTCAAGCGAGCGATTAGCTACTTGCAATTTGCTTTGACAACAATAAGTCTAATTAGAATTCAGATATTGATAATCTTAAGCCTAACAGCAATTTGCTCTTGATAGCAATTAGCTATGGACGTTACGAGTTTTTATGTTATGTGCCATATCTTATGCCCATAATCAGAAAGAGCGCTCTTGCGCATTGGTTTAGGCACTCAAGACCATTGTCGAATACAAATTTCATATAATTGAATTCGTTCCCAATAATGGTTTGAGTAAGAGCAAGAGCATGAGCGGTCAATCTGAATACGGGCGTTAGCATTGAAAGTTCCAATGGTACAAAAATGATACCATTAGAACACGTACTGCTGACCCAAATTCGATTTCCATTTATTGCTCGTTTTATATATCCTTGACACGCCGATACGAATTATGTTTGATATATTATGTGGCCTATCAAAGTTCCAAAGGAACCAAAATGGTACCATCAGAACTGTAAAACTGAACTAATTTTGACTCTCATTAATTGCTCGTTATATTTATTCATGATACGCCGTTACAAGTTGTTAATATATTACTTGGCATATGCTCATATGTTAGCATTGACAATTTTAAGGGGGTATCAAAATCGTACCATCTTGGCTGTACACTGAATCATCTACGAACTTGTTCATGCTCTGTCCCATGTTAATCGATGAAGAAAAACGTTAACAAGAATGATTTTACCGCTAATGCGGGTTAAAGGAGCACATTTTCGTTTTATCTAATTGAGGCATCTATTCTAATGGATACATAGAATTAACCTACATTTTAAAACTCTTTAGAGAAAATATATTAATATGAAAATCGAATGGTAAATTACTATTTAAGTAAACTAACGTAAAAAAAGAATTTAAACGAATAAACTTGAAGAACTGACAGATGAAATGGAGAGTCTAGTTATTCCTTATATGTTTGAGCAAATAAGTTCTAGAATTTGTAGACATTCCTACATAATGTTAAACGAAGTGAACCTCAATTGTTGAAGCGTTCTAGGTAAGTGTTTAATTTTTATTCATAATCTATTATTAAAGCGTATCTACGTTACCATCTAATATGAAAGCGAGCGTTTAGCTGCTAGCAATTAGTAATATGTCTAGCCATAATTAATTATGGATAATGCAATATACACTTAATACCATTAAACCATAGACAACAAGAGGTCTACCAACCATTAAGCAGTTGGTTGTTATATTACATGCCAAATCTAAGCATTAAAAGTTCCAAGAATACCATGTTGTACGATCAGGATACGTTCTACTAAACCAATTCCTGCTATCATTAATTATTCGTTATATTCATTAATGGCATGTCGTTACGAGCTGTTTGATATATTACATGTCGTATCTTAGCATTACAAGTTCCAACCATACCATATGGTACCATTAGAGTATGTACTACTAATTACCATTATCATTAATTACTCGTTATATTCATTCATGGTACTTCATTATGAGTTGTTTGATATATTACATGTGATATCCTAGCATTGAAAGTTTTAATGGTACCATATGGTACGATTAGGGCACGTATTACTAAACTAATTTTCACTATCATTAATTACTCATTATATTCATTCATGATAGTTTGTTACGAAATGTTTGATACATTACATGCCATATCTCAGAAAGAAAGTTCCAATGGTACCATATGGTATCCTTAGAATACGTACAACTAAAGTAATTTCCACTATCATTAATTACTCATTATATTCATTCGTGCCACGTCGTTACGAGCTGTTTGATATATTATATGCCATATCTCAGAATGGAAAGTTTCAGTGGACCATGTGGTACGATTAGGACATGTACTACTAAACTAATTACCACTATCATTAATTACTCGTCATATTCATTCATGGGACTTCGTTACAAGTTGTTTGATATGGAAAGTTCCAACAGTACCATATGGTACCATTAGAACACGTATACGTAAACCAATTCCAACAGTCATTAATTACTTGATATTTTTATTCATGGCGCATCGTTATGGAATGTGTGATATTACATGCTACATCTTAGCTTTGAAATTTCTAAAGGTGACATGGTATAAGGTCAAAAACTCTCACCGGTGAGAAGAGTTAGAGTTTGGTCGGCCAGAAATCCCGCTGAGAAAACTGTGACGTTAAGTTTAACGCGGTCGGAAATGCCAGCTAGTGCTGCTATGCCTAACCAGTTAGTAGAACAGTCCTCACCGAGAAAAAGACAGTTAGCCCAGTGAGAAATTACGTCATCATTCTCTCACCAGTGAGGGTTTTTGACCACAGCCATGGTATCATTACATCATGTACTTGTAAATAAATTTCGGCCATCATTAAGTATTCGTTATATTCGTCCATGATACGTCGTTACGAGTTGTTAGATATATTACATTCATATCTGGTCATTGGAAATTTTTTAGGGCACGTGATATTCCGGCTATTTCACCTTTAAACTTGTTTGTGATCTGTCCCATATTAATGGATTGGTGAAAACAGAGTGTGAAAAAGTTAAATCGATTTCAAGTTATAGTAATAACTAATAAGCTCCCTATGAATAAAGAAATTATTTTTTTTGGTTTAGGAACCGATATCCCCTTTCTATATTCGTCAGTCATGTTCATCCTGCACACGCACCATCTCAACAACATTTAGAGTACACACAGAGCCAAAACATAGTGCCTGGCACGCGTTTTCCCTAATGCAAGGCTGATTCATCTCTTCCAGCAGTTCACCATACCCATGCTCGCCAATCCAGCGCAACGGATGGACATCTGAACAAACCGATCGCATAAGCTACTTTTCTACATTTTGGGCGAAAAATGAAATCCTTCACTGGAGAGATGAACAGTTTTATATTTCCAGTTATTTATTGTTGGAAAGGTTTCCAACGTTTATTTAATGAAGTTGTAAGTTGTAAGTTCAAAGGCAAATACTACCTCTTATCGTCGCAATTTTTATTGTTTCCCCAACCGGAAGTACTTATGGAGAGAAAGTCAATTGAGGACAGCGATTTCTGTTGACGATTTCATGAACCTATCATTGTTTGAGAGAAAACTCAACAATTGGAGACACCTGCCGGATTTCATTGGAAACACAATCACTTCCGTTTTTTCTGGACATGCTTGTTCTGTAAATGAAGCTATTATTTTAAAATGCGTAAGCAGTTCGTAATAAAGATCGGTCGTGTTGCTTTAATAATCATATCCCTATTTTTTTCATTTTTCTCCATGAATACAAGAACCTGACACCATGTATATATTAAGTACTATGTCAAATTCATATAAAAATAATTTTTATATGTAATTATGATCTTTTCCTCTATCAATTCAGGTTAATTTACGGCAAGGTGTTCCAAAAGACACAACAAGTGAGACATGTACAGCAGGTGCTGGTTCTCTCCAGTTAGAATTTGGTATACTCAGTCGCTTGATTGACGATCCTGTCTTTGAAGGAGTAGCAAGAAGGGCCAACCGTGCACTATGGGACCACAGATCGTGTCAAACCGGTCTTTTAGGTATGTTTAGCAGGTAATTTATTGTAATTTAAATTCAGCACATCTGGAAATTGACATGGTGTTTTATCTTGGAGTGAGATATTAAGGCTTTTGTTAGATTTCCTAAGTTAGCTTTCATGGTTAGCCTTCTTTACATATTGACTTGATCAGCCATTGGATGTTTTAGGATTTTTATTAAGTAGCAACAATTAAACCATTATTTCTGCAGCTATGTTTCCTTTGTCAAAGGTAATGTAATTAACGTCAACACTGGAAAGTGGATAGGGAAACTAAGTGGACTCGGAGCAGGATTAGATTCGTTCTACGAATATTTGCTTAAGGTTTGTCACATAATGAAAAGGTATAATTTTGATAAATCAGCATTATCATTGCCACTAACTGAATAAAATTTATGGAATTGGCAGTCATATATTCTATTTGGCGAAGAAGAGGATTATCAGATGTTCAACGAGACATACTATCTCATCAAACATTACATGCGCCGTGGGTTAGTATTACTTTTTGCTATGCATATATTCATAAATACCAAAAAATTAATTTTTTAAAATCAAATTTAAGTTTTCATTAAAAAATTTCCTACTTTACTCCCATTCATGTATCATAGCATTGCCTTGGATGATTACTTCTTTCTTTATAATGTTATGCCATAAGTTAATAAAGTATTACTTACAGTGCATTAATTCAAACTTGTTTTCATTTTGGGTTGTTAATTTGATTACTTCCATCTTGAGACATTTTAGTTGTTATTTGAAAGAAATATGATTTATGGTCTTTTGAGCATTATTTCGTATATACTTTTGACAGTGGCAATAATAAAATGACCAATTGAGAGTGTGCAAGCAGAAACCTATGAGTCTTTATGTCTGTACATGTGTTGGAATTTCAAAATTTAAACTTCGGACTCAGAAACTAAAATAGATCATTTTTCTCTTTGTTGAGTTCGATGTAGAAGAAAAGAAGGAGGAGATACATAAACCTACACGAAAATAATAAATAATTAAAAATAATAAAAATTGAATGCAGAGTGGTAAGATCCTGAAAAAAGCTGACGTTTCAGATAGATACTATCCTTTGACAGAACAAAGAGAATAATTCTCTGTTATCCTCTTTGCTCTGATAAAGGATAGCCTCTGTCCGAAACATCAGCTTATTTTCAGGCTCAAGAGCGCTTGTGGATCAGCCTCGCCAACGGATGCAATATTTTCGGCCAAACAGGAAGGAACTCGTACTTGTGACCATCGTCTGGATTCGTGATGCACATCTTTTTAAAGAGACGGTCTGTCGACTCCTTCTTCTGCAGATGCCGTGTTTAATATTTATTATTTTTTATTATTAGGACTAAAAGTTATTTATATTTTCACAATGTGCTTCCATCCATCCGTCCGTCTGACTATTGGTGTTCTACATTCAAACGCTTCGGAATTTTCAACTTCCGTTATTGCCATTTCATAGCTTAGCAAAACGACAGCCTGAGTTCGTTGGTGGAACAATCGGTGAACTAATTCCGGTTCAAAAGGTCACAAATAACAGAGGGGATCACGTTTTTCACTATAAAATAAATGGCCTGTGCATTGATCAATGCTTTTTTCTCTTTGCCGTTCGATTGGCATAGCAGAGTAAAAGCTTCAGAACACGTGATAGTCTTCCTTGGTGGTCAAAATCCGTCAAAATTGGTTCAATGGTACGTGTTTTAGTGATACCATTATGCTCCATTGGAAATTTCTATGCTGAGATATGCCTTGTAATATTTCAGTCATATATCGCACGACTAAAAATATTGGATAAAATTATGTATATAGTAATAATTAAAGGTATAAAAATAAACTCCTTCACCACAACAAAATAAGAATAGAAAAGATACGACCTGGCACTAGAAGCGCTTTTTGAAAGCTTCGCTTTCATCATTCAGCAGCCGACGAGTACACCAAAGTGAACTGGAGTTCTCCTTGGCTACTGAATGATGAAAACAAAGCTTTCGAAAACTGCTTCCAGTGTCAGGTCGCATATTTCTATTCTTATTTTGTTGTGGTGAAAGAGTTTCTTTAATTTTATACCTTTAAATATATCGCACGATGCAGAATGACTTGTCATGAGTAAATATAACCTAAAATTAATGATAGTAGAAATTGGTTCAATGGTACATGTCTTATTGATACCGTTAGAGTCCACTGGAAATATTCACTGCTAAGATATAAAATTTAATATATCAAACAACTTGTAATGAGGTGTCATGAATGAATATAACCTAAAACGAATGCTAAGATGCTGGAAAAAATATAAAAAGGGATGAAAATGCAAATAAACTTAGCAAATCCATGCTGATTTTGTTGCCATTTTATAGCCGTGAATTACATGATACAAAACGTTGTTTTCAGGAGCATTTAACAACGAATACGGAATCAAATGCAAATTAACAGCCTTTATGCCAACCTACTCTCTTGCAAGGTAGAAAAAAGTTTAGAATTGTCCACTTTTTTAATATTTTATTTAGTTGAAAGGATTATTTAAGGCGATGAAAGTACACAGCAACGTCATATGAGATCATATACCACACTATTTATGTAATATAACACCAATATACAAGATGCCAAAATGGCAATTTTTTTCAGAGTATGAAAGAGAGCAAATTGCTTCTTCTAAGGGATGCGGAAAGACTGAATCTGAAATTGCGAAAGAAATTGGACATTCCAAGTCATCTGTTAACAAATTTCTCCAAAATCCAAACGTGGAATGCCAAGTACACTTTCCGCTCGCCAGACATCAAGAATAAGAAGCCTTGTTCGTCATCAACACCTTTCTTCTTCGCAGATTGTTGCGGAACCAGACCTCCCGTGCACTAGTAGAACCATACGAAACGTGTTGCATTCTTCTCCAAATCTGCATTACTCAAAAATGGAAGGAAGACCACCTCTGACAGCAGCTCATCGTGAAGCGAGTGTGGTGTTTGCTAAAAATACGTTACATACGGTGACAACTGGAAGAATGTTGTGTTCTCAGTTGAGAAGAAGTTCAACATGGACGGACCAGATGGGTTCAAGTACTATTGGCATGATATTCAAGATGAAAAGAAATTCTCAAAGAGACAGTTTGGAGGTGGCTCAGTAATGACTTGGGGAGGGTTTGCTGCTGGCTGAACTACACATATTGTATTCGTATCACACCGGATGAATTCCATTGCATATCGACGACGAGGATTTTTTCAGGGGGGAAATCCTGAGATCACGCACTTCCTTTGGAAGCGAAGTAAAGCCATTTGTAGGGATGATCTGGCTCGGAAGATAAATTTAAGTCGGGATAATCCCTGGAAGTGTCCACAAAGGACCAAGTATGTACTGGAATCTAAAGGACCACTTGTAAGTGTCTCGAAACAAGTGGCGGCTTCCATGCAGAACCTCTACGATGGCTAAGTGAAGTAGGAATAAATTGTCCAGTGCATTTAAAGATTAAACTGAGTATACTTTATTAACATACATAGAATGGTTACTGCTGTTAACAAAGGGTAAAAACATAAAGTGAAGAGCTAACCTTTAGCAGACGATCGCTACCACGACATGATGGCATAAAAAAAACTACCAACAACTTCCCGTTGCTAGGCAACTAACCGCCAACAAAGCAATGCAGCCAAGCGACAACATTGCCGAACAACAATCAACGCTTCAACTAGCGACCGTCTGTAGCTTTGTTAAAAACACAATACATTAATAAAATTCCATGAATACTTAACTATTAATTAAATTAAGATTAATTTCTATTGAAAACGTATAATCAAAATAATTAGAGAGTCATAATAGAAGTTCATGTGATACATCGTTACATTCCGGCCCCCATGGAATTCTCTCGGAAGACGGAATTCATAAGTCCCAGACGACACAGCTTAGTCACTGGATGACGATACGTGGTGACTCTCTACATTAAGAAATCTCTCGTGGAGGCCTCAACCACTCGAACTTGACCATCAGAATACAGCAGTGACAACTGCTCTGGACCAGAAGTCCGTGGCTTCTGATCATCGGTGATGATAACTAAGTCTCCGACTGTGATGATATCGTCACTCTGGTGGCACTTTTGTCGACGAATCAGTTCAGGTAGAAACTCCTTGATCGATCCAATGCATGGGCAATCTTCCATTGTTTCCTGGAGAATTCATCGCTCTTGTCCAATACTATTGGAATGCTTGAACGTTGGTCAGTCCCACCTCGCAAGAAGTGATTCGGAGTCAAGCTCTCTTTATATACGTCAGGGGACGAGAGTTCAAAATGTTTTCAATGGCTTTCAGAACAGTGAGCAACGTTTGAACTCGTGGATATTTCTCCGCTATCATATGGCGAAGTGCATTTTTAGTTGATCTCACAAGCCTTTCCCAGCTTCCTCGCTGGAGGAATGAAGTTCCAGTTAACATCTGTAAGCTTCTTACTGGGGCCAATCTTGACAAAGTCTACAGTCTTGAGGGCTTCTTTAAGCTCCTTGGCTGCTCCAACGAAATTGGTGCCGTTATCGGAATATATATGCCGTAGTCTTCCTCGGCATCGACAAAACGTGAGAAAACCATCATGAAGTTATCAGCGCTTAGTCAGTGCGCGACTTCAAGATGAACTGCTCTCGTGACCATGCCCGTAAACAAAAGGCCCTAGCGTTTATCACGACATCTTCCAACGATGACTTCCATTGGTCCAAAATAGTCGACCCCAGTGAATGTAAATGGAGGTTGTTGAGCTGCTAGGCGTTAATGGGGTAGTAATCCCATCTCGGGAATTATCGGCTGTGTTTTGTCCAGCCGACATACTCTGCAGTGGAAGCAACTTCTGTTAACGGCACTGCGTCCATTTACGATCCAGAATCGCTGCCGTAGATTATTTAATACAGTCTCTTGGCCTTGATGACTGCAGTTTTCATGCTCATGCTGTATGAGTAGCATTGTAAAGTGATGTTGTGGGGGAAGTACAGTGGGTCGCTTCTCATCAGTGGAAACGTCTGCCTTCATAATTCTTTCCCTGATACGCAGGATACCATCATCATCAAGAATTGGGGACAAATTCCATAATCTAGTGCTCCTAAATTTTTTTACATCTCCTGCCTGGAGCATCTTGCTTTCCTTGGCGAACGCTTCTGCTTGTTCACGCCTAATAAGCATCTTCTGCACTTTTTCCAGGTCTAAAGTCGTTACTTGGAGTTTGGACAGAGTTCGCAACTGCTTCCTAGATCGCCACCATCTAAATGCAGCTACTACATCTCCTGCTGCTTGAACCATTCGATGGAATGAAGAGTGTCGCCGGATGGGTAGATCCATACTGTCAGGATCAGGTTCTCCCGGGTCTTCTATACTATCCATAACCATCATGTCTCGGGCGTCTTCTCGCAGTTGGTCTACTGGCCAGAATTGAGGATCTTCTTTTAAAAATTGTGGTCCGTTTAGCCACCTCGATTCGCTGCTCAAGTCTACGGGTTTCTTTAATCTCGTTGCTTCGTTTGCGACATTGAGATTGGTAGGTGTCCAGTTCCATTCATTAGGATTGGTTGCCTCCTGAATTTCGCCAATCCGATTTTCCACGAATGCTGGTAAATGGGTCGTTTCTGAGCGAATCCAGCTCAGTACGGTAGACAAGTCACTCCATAGGAATCCTCCAGTTAATTCTATTCTCAGTCCAGATTGAATTGCTGTGGTGAATCTTGAACCCAATAAAGCAGCCACAACTCCAACCTAGGCATCATCAGTTTCTTCAGTGCCGCTACTCGAACTTTCGTAGCAGCGAATGATACATTGACAAAATTTTGATGTCTAGTCCGCAGAAACGCTACGGCAGCGTAGCTTTCTTCACTTGCGTCCACAAAGGTGTGTAGTTCTATCGACTTCGCAGTTTCGAGCTCCAAATCGTAACAACGTTGGACTCGTAGCTCTGTTATGGAGTTGATTCATCCCAGCCTTCATAGATTTCTTCTGAGATTTCATCATCCCAGCCAATGCTTTCGATCCACGTCTTCTGTAGTAGCACCTTTACTTTGAAATGACCAATAAACCCGAGTGGGTCGTACAGGCTCATTACTAGGCCACACATTTCACGTTTGGTCGCTCGTCGATCCTCCATGATGTCGGGTTTCACCTTGTAGAAGTTGGCTTTGAATGTGAAGCAATCTTCTTCTGGGATCCACCAAAGTCCCAAAACGCGTTCAGTAGGGATGAGAGACTTCTCCGTGAAGTGATAAGCTGCAGCTGTTCTCAGATCTATGGGAATTCGTGATAGAATGCTTGAGGCATTCGACATCCATTTCTTTATGGCAAAGTTACCTTCTTTATTTATCTACACTATTTCCTGGAACAATTTGAAAGTGTCTTCAGTTGTGTTCGCACCAGTTAGAACGTCGTCAGCATAGAAGTCTTCTATGATCACGCGATATGCTTCTGGGTACATATCATTATACCTCTGCATTTTTATTCTTAACGTATATGGCTGAAGCAGGAGACGATGTTGCTCCGAAAATCGTAACATTCATTTGGTCACGGCTGGTGTTTCCATGCCTCCAAAGGAAACGCTGACTAGATCGATCTTCCTCACGGATTTGCACGTGATGAAACATGTCTTCGATATCACCCATGATGACGAAGTGATGTCTTCTGAAGTTCCATAAAACTTTTGTCAATGGACAAATCAGATCGGGACTTTTCACGAGATGATCAGATCAGGTTGATGACGCCAAAATGAGGGACATACCATGTTCTTGGCGAAGCCTGTTCAGGACTGACTTCTGAGATGTAATCCTCGTTACTGTATTCATTAAATTTAGCCGAGTAATGTGCTGCGAACTTGGGGTCACGTGACATCTTTTGCCTCATTCCTTTGTGTCTCTTCAAAGCCACAGTTCTGCTTTCGGGCAGTACTACATCTTTATTTCGTCACAGCAGGCCAATCTCGCAACCATTATCTATTTTTCGATATGTGGTGTCTAAGATCTGCTGTGCTCGCTTGTCTTCTATCGAAGCCGCTACTCTTTTCCCATGTTCGATCCTCACACCAAAGTTCTCCACGCTGAATTGTTCTTTCATAAGCTGATGGAAATACTCGTCAGTACCCACTGCTTTGAACATATAATCTTCTGCGTCAGTTTCACTGATCTTGCCGGATATGTACCACCCGAGCACAGTTTGTCTGGCTATTGGGGAGTACTCGTCTTGATATACACATTCTCTGTGCATCGTGAAGTAACTATGATCTTCACCAATTATGAGATCAACCACAACGTCTTGTAAATTATTCATTTTAACTCTTTTGAGGTACGGCCACCTCTTCTTCATTTTCTCGATATCCACACAATAAGGCTAAAATCCCAGAGTTTTCATCACCTTTACATTCGTCATCTTGCAGTAAGGTGCGCCACGGTAGGTACCTTAGACTTTAAAATCAACTAAGGTAGTCTTGCTAGTTATTTTGCTGTTAAATATTCCTTGCACAGTACAAGTGTCCTCTTTTCCTTCCAGGTTCAATTGTGACGCCAATCTGTCTTCAATAAAACTGACTGTAGCGCTGGAATCCAATAGTGCATGATCATTGATTACTACTCCATTGGGGTTACGAACCTTCATTGGAACAATTCCCAAGGGACCATTCGCTCCCTTGATGAACATGGCGTCGATTACTGCTTCGGCAATGGTTTTTTTCGGCGATGCCGGCTGGTATTCCTTATCGGAGCTCTGCTCATATCGCGGAGGACTGACTTTTCGTTTCACTATGTGCAGCAAACGATGGTGCTTCTCCTTACAACCATTCTCGCCGCATTCCCTTTGGGCTTTGCAATCTCTTACCATCTGGTTATATTTTAGGCATCAGAAACATACATGTACCTTTCCGGCTAATCGGTGTCTCTCGTTAAGCGACTTCTTTTTGAAGATCCAGCATTTGTTTAGGCTATGCTTCACTCCATTACAGCAAATGCACGTTGATTCTTTGCATATATTTGCAAATGTCTTATCCTATTCAGCAACTCCAATTGTGGCGACAGCTGGCCCCCGTCTGATGACTCCTTTTTTTTTATTCATCAAGAGGAATATTAGGTTTCATGAAAATCCTGGTGCTGTCAACTTTCCTATTCAGCCAATTGGAGAATTCTTTGAAGTTCAGAGGATCACGCACTTCCTTGGGAAGGGAAGTAAAGCCGTTGGTTCCGTGTAGTCGTTTGCCGGCTGCACGTTAAAGAACTCTTGCGAGGCAAAATTTGCGGCCCCTATAACGCCGTCCTGAAATGACCCTAGCAGTTGTAAAGGACGATAATACCAAACAAAACAAACAAACAAACAATGAATCCTATCCAGTCCCCTGGATGGCCGTCGAATGAAGGTAGCTTACAATCATACTTAAGGCCCATATCCAATATTTGCTCTGCATCAAGTCCATTTGCATTCGCATTAGATGGATAATTTCTTCATCTTTATCAGTTGAGACGTTCACTGGAGGGAGTTGTGCCACTGTTCTTTCGTCATCAGTCGGCAGTCCCCGATGGTGCTACTGGAGCGTCAGTCACACGGCTGCATTGCTGGGTAACGTTTTCACCATTTGCAGTATTGCCTGTTGTGGCTTGTACCTGATCTCTCACCCATGCGCCTATTCTCTCCTGGTCAACAGATGACGCAGTTTCTGTATGTTGATCAGTAGCATTATCTTTTTCATCAAGACGCAGCTGCTCGATTGCAGTTTCTGCTAGCTTTGTTAATTCTTCTCGTTCCCTTTGTGACCTCTGACGAAACTTATTTAGCTCGTGGTTCTTTCGTGCTAGATTGCGCCCCAGCTCTACCATTTCGACATTCAGCAATGAGTCTTCCGTGCGCTCCGCATTGGTCAGATCCCTATCTGGCTGTGCCTTGATATGAGCGAGTCTGTCTTGACATTCTTGCATACTATGTGTCAGGATTTCTATGTCGTCGTTGATTTCGTCAGTTTTCTTAGCAGCTACACTGTCGAATTTAAGCAATTCGGACTCCAGTTGCAATTGTTGCTTCTTTACACGGCTGTTAAGGCTTGCGCGGGATGACGCCGATTTCATACTCTACTTGCTGTCAGAATTTCCGCAGTATTTTTCACAAGAGCCTCCTTGTTGACGATCATCCATGGCAGGTACCTCCTACATAGAAGCTTTAAGCTTATCCAAAACTCCTGTTGTTACTCGTTTGGACGTAGATGTCATCTTGGATTCTGCCTGGACACCGGACGAAAGGTATTCAAGCCACTTTGGCTGCGACATCTCCCCCTTCGGACGGTCCATGATGGGAATGGCTTCAAATTTCACTTAGGCCTACTAGACATCCCAGTCGCGGGATCCGGCTCGAAGGACCAAAGCATGTATGGATGATCCGGCTCGGAAGATAAATTTTAGTCGGGATAATCACTTGAAGTGTCCACAAAGGACCAAGTATGTACCGGAATCTAAAGGACCAGTTTATATCTCAAAACAATGGCGGCTTCCATGCAAAACCTCCACGATGGCTAAGTGCAGTAGGAATAAATTGTCCAGTGCATTTAAAGATTAAACTGAGTATACTTTATTAACAGACATAGAATGGTTACTGCTGTTAACAAAGGGTAAAAACATAAAGTGAAGAGCTAACCTTTAGCAGACGATCGCTACCACGACATGATGGCATAAAAAACTACCAACAAGTGCCTGTTGCTGGGCAACTAACCGCCAACAAGCCAATGCAGCCAAGCGACAACATTGCCGAACAACAATCAACCCTTCAAGTAGCGATCGTCCGTAACTTTGTTAAATAAACAATACATTAATAAAATTCCATGAATACTTAACTATTAATTAAATTAAGATTAAATTCCATTGAAAACTTATAATAAAAAAAGCTTAAAATTATTATTATTTAATTAGAGAATCATAATAGAAATTCATGTGATACGTTGTTACACCGTTCGTCCCGTGTAGGATTGGTTTGACGGTAATTCTGTGATTGCTCTAGCCTGGCCATCCCGGAGTCCAAGCTCAACCCAGTGGAAAACATTTGGGGAAACTTAGTGCGTTCTGTATAGACAGGGTGCGCAGGAATTCGGAATGTGCATGCGCGACTTCACTGCCACTGCCTCTGCCTTTGCTCACTTCCGGCCATAGTATTGTCTACGATTTAACTTAAGGAAAATGCCGTGTTGTGTTGCTCCTGGATGTTCAATCAATTCAAAAAAAGCAAACTTATTAAGCCAAGTAAAATTTCATCAATTTCCAATGGATCCTGAGCGAAAAAATGCATGGATTGCCGCAGTCAATCGCAAAAACTGGGAACCCACTCGCTACAGCATGTTATGTAGCCACCCCTTCATTTCAGGTGAGTGTAATTCAATTCGATTATGCTTTATTATGTTAACTAACGTCGATTAGTTGTAAACCTTACGTCGATAATTGTGTACTAAAAATTTATTATAATTGCAAAAATTGAAAAAAAATAAATAAAAACTACTAATAATAGGGGTTGTTATAAAAACACAATCATATGATCCAAATATTAAAATTAAAAATAAAATTAAAAATAAACAACCCAAAAGTGTTATACAATGTTTCATGTTTGTGTATGGATTTTTTTTTTCTGAAACAAATATTATAAACTTTTTTTTTAACGCAAAGTTTAAGCAATGATTTTAACGCATTGGTTTAACGCAATTTAGAGTTAAAGCACTAATAATAGTAATTCTTAATGGTTGTACAATTACGGAATTAAAATAATTCTTTCGACATTAATGATTTATAATTAAATCAACCAATTAGTAATAACTATCTTCTTGATGCAACGAAATCATGGAAATTCAAAATGCTAACAAAGACGCACTATTGAATCTCGACCAAGGACCCATAACTGATTTTCCCTTAATTAAATGGTCAAATTTCAAAACAAAAAAAAAACAATACCGGTTGATGATTGGCTACTTATTGAATTGTTTCCACTTTCAATGAGATTTCTTCGCTGACAAGTGAATGATGAAAGCTTTGCCTTTGAAATGCGCATCTTGGTGATTCATTTACTTCTTTTTATTCTGTAATATGTTGTTGTTTTACTTATTTTTTGTGGGATAAAGAGTTTTTCTTCTTTGTAATGCTTATTATAATCCAAAATCAAATAATTTACACTTCTGTGTATTTAACTCTGTATTTTGGCCAAACCTCGTACAGAGCGTAATCATCCCGATTGGGCTCCCAACCAGTTTTCATTTTGCAATTCGCAACAGCTAGAACAAGCCAGACGTTCACTGATACGTTTTCAGAGGCTGCAAAATCGCCGACGTTTGCTAGATCCTTCACTATCTATCCTAGACCCATCATCTTCTATCCTGGAGTCAGAAGAGTGTGAAGATGATGAGAATGTAGATGACATAATAGCATCTGATGCTGTATCATTTGAAATGTTAACAAAAACTGCTTAGGTGCAAACAACTCTTACAGGAAAATGCATTGATGAGTATGAAAATGAAATAACAAGATTAAAAAGAGAACTGGATAATAGCTCAATCACTCTTCCAAAAGTTTTGTTTCACGAGCACGATGAAGATAAAATTAAATTTTACACAGGTTTGCAATCATGTAAAATCTTCCTCACATTATTAAATTTTCTGCTCTGTGTGTGCCATCCTGTGAACTTGACATCACTTAGTTCTGCTGATCAGGTTCTAATGACCTTCATGAAGCTCAAATTAGGTGTGCCAAACAGGGATCTCGCATATCGATTCAATATTAAAGTACATACCGTATCAAAAGTTTTTCATTTCTGGTTGAATGTGATGGCACACGAACTACAGAGCTTAATCCATTGGCCATCAAGGGCTGCAGTTCAAAAGCATTTACCACCAGCATTTAACAGTGCAGCCTTTCGCAATGTTAGATGCATAATTGACTGCACGGAAGTTTTCATCGAACGCCCGAGTTTGTTTCGGCCACGTTCACAGACCTTTTCATCATATAAAAACCACAATACTGTGAAATTTCTCGTTGTTATTGCACCTAATGGTGGAATAATATTTGTTTCACCAATGTATGGAGGAAGGATAAGCGACAAAGAGTTAGCACAAAGAAGTGGCATTTTAGATAAAATTGAGCACGATGATTTAATTTTGGCTGATCGTGGTTTTGGAATTGCAGAATTCATAGCTACCAAGGGAGCTCGTTTGCACATTCCTCCCTTCACCAAAGGAAAGAAGCAATTGAGCCGCATTGAAGTTGAAACAGGCAGGCAACTTTCAAGAGTCAGAATTCATGTAGAACGAGCCGTAAGACAATTTAAATTGTTTCCAATATTGGATAAAACTATTTATATTAGTCTGTTAAATAAACCAAATGAGGAAGGCAGGTGCACAGTTGATAAAATTTTGATTGTATGTTCTGCTTTGGTAAATCTCTCAAAACCTAATGTGAAGTAAAAATATTAATTAGAAATAAATCTCTAGGGCCGTGTACTTATAGTAGGAAGACAAAGGACACAAAATCCACTTAACCACAAAATGTCAAGTGGATCCTGTTTCTTCATATTACAGGGCGTTTCTAAATTATCTCCCGTATTATACATGTTTATTACTCAAAAACTATTACAGATTTTAACGTCATTTTTTTATTCACAAAGAAAAGCTCAAAACGTTTCTTAGCATGCCTTCATAAATTTCAATGTGCCCCCCATTTATGGTGTGAAGGACGTCAAAGCGAAACTCGATTTTCCTCCCAAGTTCGCGCTAGCATTTTGGTTCGGTTTAATGCATGATCGAGTAATCGGACCTTTCTTTTTCGCTGAAGACACCATTACCGTTGCAACCTACCTAGATATGCTGAAGAACTACCCGATTCCACAGGTGGAAGAACTGCATAGAGGAAATAGAGTTTCGCTTTGACGTCCTGAAATTTACACTAGCCACATCTTCATTTTGCCTGCCCCAATTTATCGCTGGATTTGAAAAGATGTTGCAATCTTCTTTAAAGATTTGTTTAGCTAGCTGCTTCTTCCGGTTTTCCGATCTACTGGTGCAAACTGAATAAAAGCAAGATGCCGTTATTCTTCCCGCTCGGTGTTTGAACCATTGTTCACAGTTTGCCTGATCTACTGTAGCCCTTTCAATCTGTTCAGTCTCAAAAGTTAAGTACTTTATCGATTTCAGTGCATCTTCATCATTTGAAGCAGAAATCAGTAGCGGCCTAAGCCGTTTTGGAAATGGTGATGGTAATTCTTCTGTTTCGCTGGCAGTGTCTGTCCCTGAACTGTCCACATCGCCTGTCAGTGTAAATATCATCGCCTCTGCAGCATCTTTCTGTGAATGAGATTACTTGATAAACAACATTGCCATGAAAATGAGTACTAATTACATAATATGTTTAAATTTATTTTTATATAATTAAATTAATTTAAATTATTTAATACTTTCACATATTTAAAAATACAATTTTAAAATTTTCTTTAATCGCAAAAAATAAAAAATTTTGAATCTGTAATCTCATGCTATTCCATTTTATTGTAAAATGATTTTACAATAAATATGAATAAAATTTATAAATAATATTCCACCTGCATAGAATGTAGCAGCTCATTAATGTTTCCTTGGGGTTTAGGATTGATATTCATAGTTCCAAGAAGGGGGTTTAATGGTTCCATACCATGTCTGGGTTTCTTAAAATGCATGTCAACCACCCTGGCAACAGGAGCCTGAACAAATGCAATAGTTTTATGTAAAGATAACATCTTTCCTTTTTTTAAATGAGACAAAACCGAAAATGTACCTCTCGTTTGACCTGCACCCATTTACATAATTGTGATGTGCATGACACGTCATCATCTTCTTTTCGTACTGCCTCTAATGTAAACAGCATGGCCGCTACATGACTGCACACTTCTAATCTCGCATAATAAATAACTAAGTATAATTTTTTTGCTAAAGTACAAATTTATTTTGTAATTTAATGATAACAAATAAACTGCATTCAAAGATCAGTAATGTTTAAAGCAAGATGTGACACTGCTTTAAAGTAAAGCAATGAATTTTTATAATAATTTTCTAGTAAGCGTTAAAATTATTATAAAAATTCATTGATTTAAAGAAAGATGTTTATTCATATAAAAAGCGCATTATATTTTATGGGAAAAAAATACTCATGCAAGTTTTTTTATTTATTTTTATAAACTGGCATACCCTCCCAAAATATTGGACCCTAGAGTCTGGAAATTGAAAAAGAAGTTTTTAATATTTTTTTTCTTTTAATTTAAAAGTTACATATCCAGAAACTGTTTACTTTTCGATAGTAGGTTATCAGGTCAAATCTATCGGCAACGACCTAAATAATAACGTCCTTAAATATCTAGGTCGACTTTCCCTGTAACCCTGTATAAAGCTTTCCCCGTTTCTCTCCAAGCTGGAGGAAAAAGGCCTCAACATTAACGATCAACCAGGACTTATCTTTCATCTGTTTTCCAATCTAGGCAAAAGGTACCCACAGTTGAGTGGGCTCCTTACGACCAACTAATTTATACACTGGCTGTACGACGTTATACTTTAGTCAACAAAGGCAAACTTCGGTGTGTGATATGGAACGCTAGGGGATTCCCCGAAAGCGTATCGAGTTTCACAATTTTCTGATAAAGCAGGAAATTGACGTTACTTTCCTATATGAAACGCATCTCAGACGAAGCCAACATCTCAAGCTACCTGGCTATTGTGTGTACCGTAATAATCGTATGGCTTCAAACGCTTCAAGGTGTGCTTCTGGGGGCGCTGCAATTATCATTAAAATTGAATGCAACGCCAAGGATTAGTCTCCCAGTCTTATGCAGGTATGGAATCGGCCTCCATCATTATCAATGACGTCTCCCTTGGTGAAGTGAAGCTCGTGGCGCTCTTCAATTCACCTAAACATTCTCTTGATGTTAGCGATCTTGATGAACTCATCAGTGATGACACTCCAGTTGTCCTGGCTGGTGACCTAAATGCCAAACACCCAAGTTGTAGCTTCAGAACGCAGAACTACAACGACATGATTCTCTATAGGTATGTACAAGGTAAAGATGACATCATCGCTGCTGGACCTGTGGAGGACACTTATTACTGTGACCATTCCCCTACTAGTGATGTTCTTGACATTTCACTAATAAAGGGACTCTTCAAGCCATACAACGTCTTCACGATGGATGATCTTTCTTCTGACCACAAGCCTGTGGCGCTGAACTTGGACAATGTCGACATCAATTTCAGAGAAGTGAAGTATCAGCAAAACTGGAAGCTATTCAAAGAAATCATCATGGACTATGACCGCCATCTCCAAGGAGCAAACAGTATGGATGACATCTATCAACGTGTTGAAGACATCACCAGGCGAATAAACAGTGCCACTGAAATTGGTGCCTATCCACTGGTAAACGAGCCCGTTCATCGAATTATGCCCACTCCAGGAATCCAACACTTGATTGTAGAGAGAAACAAGACCCGTAGGCTTTGACAGCCCTATCGTTTACCTTGGATAATAATCAAATACAACAGGTTAATGCGACGAGTCCAAGAAGAAGTGAAGGAGCTTCGCGACGCTAGATGGAATGACAAGCTCAAAAGCTTGTCGGCTCGCGACAATTCCATTTGGAACATGGTTAGAGCTCTTCAGAAGAAGAAAAAGAATGATACGCTTCCTCCACTTCGCTCCCCTCAAGGTAATTACGTCCAAACTAATCTGGATAAAGCTCAAATAATTGCAGATTTCTTAGAGATGCAGTTTGTTACCCCTGATAACAATAATCCCGAGAGTCAGTTCATATCCCAAACTGTGGAAAATGGTCTTGCCAACTTTTATGAAGTCCCACAGCCTACAACTAAGATCATCATCGAGGCCGGAGAAATCGTTACCATCTTAAGAAATCTGAAGAAGAGGAAGGCTCCAGGATGAGACAAGGTAAATTATAACGCCTTAAACAATCTCACAAAGCACATCATTAGCGACATGTCGAATATCATAAACGACTGTTGGAAGATTTTTTATTTCCCGACTGCTTGGGAGCAGTCTATTACGTTAAGTATCCACAAGCAGCAGCAAAATCCTGCAACTCCCGCGAGTATCGACCTATCAGGCTACTCCCGTCGATGTCTAAAGTCTGGGAGAAAACGATCCTCGCCAGATTCAAAGACATCTGTCTTACCAATGGTTTAATGCGGAACAGTTTGGCTTTCGAGCCGCCCACTCGTGTCAGATGCAGATATGGAGGGTCATTGAAGATCTGAGCACCCCACTAAACCTTTCCAGGTACTGTGGCGTGGTTTTTCTTGATGTCAGCAAAGCTTTCGATCATGTGTGGCACGAGGGGCTAATCTACAAGATGATTAGAGACGAGTTCCTTTCTGATTTGATTATGATGGTGAGATCCTTTCTCAGCGACAGGTTTTCTATCAAGTCAAAGTGCAAAAACTTCTCCACGCCTCGCAAGGTAAAGGCCAGTGTCCCACAAGATTCTGTCCTCGGACTCATTTTCTTTAATTATTTTGTGCACGATTTCCCAAAACCCGAGAAGTGTCATTTATATTTCTATGCTGATGATACTGCCATCATGGCATGGACGCACCAGCCATCTCACTTTATCACTCGGGTGCAGAACGCCTTGAAGACGTTCGAGGACTGGTTTAATTGCTGGAAACTGAATCTTAACGTCGGAAAATTCAAATCCGTGTACTTCAACAAAAAACTTAAATGGTCCCCGGATTTCCTGGTTCTATTTAATATCAAACTCGAATGGGTTGACAACTATAAGTATCTTGGCGTTATCATCGACTCAAGACTCTCCTGGAATCGTGACGTAACTTATGCTGTGAACAAAGCAAAGAGAGTTAAGCACAGGCTCATGGCACTCCTGAGCAGAAACAGTGCCCTCAGCATCGGCAATAAATTACTACTGTACAAGACAGTGATTCGGATCATCCTCCTCTAAGATATGCCTGTGTGAGCGACTATTTGTAGAAGCAGATGGAGTGAACTCCAGTTGTTCCAGAATGTTAGCTTAAGGCCATTGCGCAGAATGTTAGCTTAAGACCATTGCACAGCTTGGAAGAAGGACCGTAAAAATCATTACATCCTCTCGGAGCTGAACATGACACATATTGGAAAGTGTTTCTAAGATCTCCTGATGAACATGGTGCAGATGATGAAGAGCCATGACAATGACCTTGTGGCTGGAATACTGAATAACCGGATGGAAATGAAGTGGCATGAAATGTATAGAGAACCGAGGCATATTCTTGATGTCAACTTTGAAGACATTGGCAACGTTTCCTTCCCGGATTATTGAAAGATGTAATACCACCCTCCCCATCTCCCACTCTTCTGACAATCGTCAATCTTTTTTTTTTCATAATGTGGAAGACCTCTTTGGGTTAGTCAGACTTCTTGCCTATTTCAGTGTATTTCATGTGGAATTTATTCCAGAAGGGTGAGAATCGCGTAAGCACTGATTACGTCCCACCTGAACAAATGTACACTTCACTGTTGGATTGTCGGGTTACGCTCAGTAATACTGAGTCAGTATTAAAAGGACTCCAGCAGCACAGACAAGGGGACCAGGCGTAAATAGTTTTGAAGACTTCAAAATTGTAAGTAGTTTTCAAGTTTTTAGGTTCATCTTCTCTCTCATATAACTTTCTTTTTCATTTCGATTGTTTAAAAACTTGCCAGCACGTAATTATTTTTTATAATAATGAAACACAAAATACTGTACAATTTACAACAATGTACAATGTATCATAGATTTATATAATTCGTAAGGATTTTTTGGGCGGTTTTTCGGCTGCTGTGTATAAGTATGACCAATATCATAAAAATTGAATTATTGCCTAATTCGAATTTTTTGTTCGTCCGTTTGGATTCGAATTACACGGAGTTTACTGTAAAAAAATTATGCAAAATACAATTTAGTAAACCTTGCACATGCGCAGTTAAACATTATTTAATACAAATGCTCATATTTCATCAAGTATTTAATAATTTTATATTTCGATTGCAGGATGTAGTTCTACTTTAGTTTGTCAAGCTTTTTGAAAATCGCGTTGGGTTGAGTTGAAAACCCTGCATGTTATGAACAAAAAACTAAAAAAAATTTCCGTTTTTTTAAAGAAACCTTAATATCTTCATGTATATACGCGCTATTCTAATACCAATGAACACAGATAAGTAAAAGAAACCTCATAATCACATGCTGCAGTTACAACATATTATAAGCATTATTTTTTACAGAATGATCCCAAACATTATTTTTGTTAGTCAACGATGTTGCTGGTCCCCTATTTTGCTATCGGGACAAAACTTTCGCTGAAATATATGAGGTGTAACATGTTCTTTACACCCCTGAAATTCAGTATAATTCGTGACGTGTTTTTTAGATATTCGATAAAACATCTAAAACCGAAAGTGTCCGGCCTGTTTTAGCAATATAGTGTATGTTTTAGTGGTACCATTATGGTCCATTGGAAACTTTCAATTCTAAGATTGGCCACGTAATATATTAAACAACTTGACAGGACGTGTCATGAATGAATATAACGTTAAATAATGTTAGTCACTATTGCTTCAAGGGTACGTATTGTAATGGTACCAATAAAAAGGGTAGTCATAATGTTTTAATTATCATCTCGAAAGAATAAAGTTACGTAAATAATTTTTTGTTTGCATGCGAGTACATGTCTGTAGTCCTGGTACACATTGAAATCCTCATGCCATTCTACTGTAGCACGCCGCTAGATGGATTAAATCAAAATTGCGCAGACCATTGATAAAGTGGAGTATCGTGCAGTGATTCGTTTTTTGCATTTGATGGGGAACAACGCTGTAACAATCCGTGCTGAGTTCGTGGAAGTGTAGGGCAACAATGCACCATTGTTACGATTATTTCTTAGCAGAGTGAATGGATAAACAGGAGGAAAGAATAACGTAAACGAATTTCTTTGCATAAAAGAAATTTATTTGGAATCCTTGATAATTACAAGAATAAAATTTATGTTTGGCTCTACTTGAGCTAAGTCCAATTTCATCAGTTGAAATTATAAAAAAAAATTGCAGTTGAATAACGTTCAGGTAATTATTATAATTTAACAATGAACTCTTCCAGGAATTAAAATAATATTATACTCAATAATAATTATTGAACTTCTTTGTAGCTGGAAGAAGATGAGCTGCCTGGTAACACCATGGATCCATTGAACTTCTAGTCTGGATCGGCCGTAATAATTCTTGGGGCGAGACACGTAAGTAACTGGTCCATGCTCTAGTAGGATGTGGAAAGGCGTTACCGGAATCCGTCAAAGGCAACTATGAAATATAATTTCAAAACTCAATAAATATAATATTATAAAAGCAAGAATGTCAATTCTTTTCTTTTTTTCTACAGTCCATGAAGGGAATAATAATAATAGCAATTATTATTAAAGTAAGAGATAGATATAGCCTATATCCCATGCTGTATATAATTGGTAATATAGATAATGATACAACTATCCAAATTTATCTTTGTAGAAGAGGTAGAATAAAGCTATGCCCTATAGCCCATGCTGAATACAATTATTATTAACATAAATAAGAATACATCTATTCCAATTCATCTTTGTAGGCTAAGTAAAATAGAGATATGACTTATATCTCCCGCTGAATACAATTATTAAATTAGACAATAATATATTTATTCAGATTAATCTTTGTAGCTGAAGCAGATTAAAGCTATGACTCAAATCCCACGTTGAGCATAATTATTGACATATGCATATCTTCATCCTTAATTAATAAAGTTGTACACATTCAATAAACTTAACAACTTTATGAACACACATAATTTGCCTGCCCACAATAAGCAATCGGCTGTAAATTCTTTTCTCAATCTATCAGTAGATGATAAACGTAAATACGGGAACCTTAATCCTTCCATATCTTTTCTCAACTTAGGCGGAGACGATTAACTACGACGCCAAATCTATATTACGAAGGTATCGTTTTACATTGGCTCCAGCCTCTGATGAGATACGCAGACAAGTTGCATTGAATATTTTCTTTTTCATGGAACTTCTTAAATTCATCTACAACACTGTTCTCGACTGTCCACCTCGCAAAATTCCAAGAGATGTATTATTTCCAACGAGGTGAGGTGCATTAACAAGGACGGGCCTCTCTCGCTTCCAGGCTCCGTCTGCCTCATAGAGATGGATGTGTTACCTTAAACCAGAGGTGGAAACTCCGTACGTCTGCGTGGTTTTAGTGCTCGCCAGGGCGGCGCTGCTGCCGTGATGGGTTTAGAGTAGCAGACGACTCTTTAGTCTACTATTGGGATTTTGCTTTAGACGTTTCAGTAGTATCAGCATTTTTCTTATCTTTTTGTTTCCATTTGATAAATTTTACATTAGGGCTGCATTTTAACTTCAGTTTAACTGATACAATAAATTAAACACACGTTTAATGGACATAACTTTTTTTTTATTAATTCATAAGCTAATTACTTTGGAATCCATAAGATCAACATCATTAATAGAAAGAATCGTTTTATTTTTACAAATTACATTGAGATTTTAGTTTGGCGTTTTACATACTTCAGTTTCTCATTTGAAACTGCTTTAGACATTTTTTTTAGAAAATGCGCCAGTCTCATTTCTTACAAAATGGATTATGAACATGGGAAATATTTTTGTTGCATGTTCATAGCTGCAAAATAAGCTTCTTCAACTTAATCATTCAATATTTCCCTAACAATGTCAATTAATAATAGTAGTCAACATTGCTTAATAATCCCTAGAATTAAACCGCAACAATGTAATGATTATTAACTGTGTAAATTGTTAAAATACGATTCTGTATAATAGTACATGTATATGAGAAACAAACTGATTATATCAATACAGAGGGACCGAGGGACGGAAAGCTTATGAGAATTGTGTTGTTAAATACTGTAGTTTGTTTATATTTTTGAAACAACTAAAATATTTTAATCACGCTAATTACGCTAACATAATTTAAGTTAATCATGTTAAATTTAGTCTGTTTCTCTCTCTCCTTTCAGTATTTGCTAATTTGATTATTTACTTAGATAAAGTTGACTTGGCTGATTTCTTTTCCGACAACTCTCTCACGTTTGAATTTCACCAGCAGTCCAATTAGGGGGCCATTTTGAAAGACTGGAAAAGCTGTAAGCTTCGACCCCCTGGTCTGCCTTGTTCTCTGCTTCTTCCAACCGATCGTTCTCTCGCGCACGCCCCCTGTTGATCTCTTTTTGAAACTCTCGTTCAAAAATACTTTTGTTTCTTGTACAAGCGCGTATGGCGCTTGTGACAACCATCATAGGACACATTGGTTAGGTGGTGAAGACACTTACAGTGTGTACGAACAACGAAGTGCTCTCTTGATTCTCCATGAAGAACCGAGAATCGCAAGAGGACTGGACCCTGGTGCTCTAAGACCGGCTTATCACAATCGAGACGATAGTAGAAAAAGTGAAAATTAGTCATGGATCAGTTTTCGACAACTTTGCCTTTGTCAAATGGGTCCGTTTGCATACCATAACGCCCCAGCTCCTTCTGCACAGGACATACTCACACACGGTGCTTCGCTGGGCTATCAAATTTTGCCGCACCAATTGCTCCCAATGTCTTCTTCCTCCCAATGTATTTCGAAATGGAACGTTTCCTGAACAGCCAAATTGTAGACTTCTATAACCAAGGTCTCCGCCAAGTCATCGCATTGAAGGATGAATATGTAGAGAAGGATTAACACCATCACCAAGTTTCATGGTCGCAGCTTGATTTTTCCTAAGTGATAATTAAAACTTTATGACTGCCTCTCGTATGCTACCCTTGGAATCTTTCAATGCTATGATATGGCATGTTATAAATCAAACAGCTTGGAATGACGTGTTATGAATGAACATGAAGTGAAATTAATGCTGGTCAAATTCAGTGGTGCGTGTTCTAGTGGTACCATTATGGTCCATTGGAAACTTTTAATGCTAAGATATGGCATGAAATACCGGTATATGAAACAACTTGGAATGACGTATCATGAACGAATCTAACGTAAGATAAATGGTAGTCGAAATTGATTCAAAGTTACGTGGTTTAGTGGTACCATATTGATCTACTGGAAATTTCAAAGCTATGGTATGGCATGTTATAAATCAAAGAGCTTGGAATGACTTGTTATGAATGAATATGAAGTGAAATTAATAATCAAACTTGGTTCATAGGTGCGTGTTTTAGTGGTACCATTATGATTCATCGGAAACTTTCATTTCTCAGGTATGCAGTGTTATATATCAAACAACCTGAAATTACGTGTTGTCGATGAATATAATGACAGCCAAATTTTATTCAGTGATACGTATTTTAATGATACCATTATGATTAAACAAATTGGTCCTGCGTTCAGATAAATGCTCAAATAGTGTTGGTGATTATGCTTAAAAAGTGATTGGTATGTATGGCTCTTAATTCCCTACTGTATTTTCTGTCTGTTCTTAATAAACGATTTTTTATTAACTTTGTAAATTGTTTTGGATCCATCTTCTTATATTAAAAGCCACATTCAATGAGGGATATACACTGATTGGAAGAAAGTAATTGGGCACTTTCAATTTTAGACGTTTTGTCGAATATCTAGAAAAATACTTGACGAATTATCCTGAAATTTCAGGGGTGTAAAAAGGATGTTACACCTCATATATTTCAGCGAAGGTTTTCTCTCGACGGCAAATAGGGGTCCAGCAAAGAAGTGAACCAAAAATAATGTTTGGAATCACCCTGTAAAAAATAATGCTTGAAATGCATTGTAGCTGTAGCATATGCTTAAGAGGCTTGTTTTACTTTTCTGTGTTCATTTGCATGAGAATAGCACGTATATTCATGGAGATATAAAGGTTTCTTTAAAAAGGTCGAAATGTTTTCGTAAGTTTTTGTTTATAACACGCAGGATTTTCAACCCAATGCAATGCC
>JAHWFO010070148.1:222048-264484 GCA_023313115.1 Rhysida immarginata | reverse complement strand
ACCCGCAATGACGGTCGGCACCTTCGACGTTGTAGGCAAACTTTCGCCTTCGCTGGTTTGCCTCAATGCTAAATTTTGAGAACTAATTCCCAAGTTTGCGAGGTCTGACAATGTGGAAGCCCTTCCTCCACCTTTCGTTGTCCGCTTTGAACAATTGGAATTCAAACCTTCGCGAATCGTATCACGTGTCCGCCGCTGCTCCTCCCCTTGTGGTTCCCGGGGGGAATATACTCCACGTTTCCCGTTGAACACACGACAGCCAGGTTTATTCGTGGCTCTGATGAAACTTGGATTATCTCTAGGCCTAACCTGCTGTCCGTGTGTCCACTTTGGAGTTCCCCTTGTCTCCGGGTCCCCGGGAGGATAGCTTGGATACGATCGCCTTTCAGGCCCTTCCGTCCTCATTCCTCGCCAAACTCGTTCTCCATCTCTCTTTTCTTCCAAATCTCCTCTTTCTCTCGTCTTTCGCTTCTATTGGCTCCTTTCTCGTCTTCTTTTTAATCACAGTCACCGCTCCAATCACCTGCCTCCTCTCTCTAGATTCTCTATTCTCTTTTTCAATAACATACGACGCTCCCTTCTTCTGACCTCTATTATTAATCCAAACTACAGTGGCTAGAAGAAATAGTGTGTCCATTGCCGCTGATTTCGTGTCATCATGACTGATGACACCGCCAGATGGCACGACAATCTAATGCGCCGACAATTACTCTATAATGCATGGGATTCAATGTAAGTTTAACAGCACGAACGCTTTAAAAATACTTGTTTAATAAAATAAAATAAGATTGTAAACTTGAAATAATATGCAGATAAACGAACTAAGTGAATTTCAAAGCAGTATTCGTTTTATTTATTATTTAATCGAATAGCTGTTGTTATAAAAAGTTAAGCGCAGAAGATAATTATATGGAAAAGTGTAATGGTTTTTAAATTGAAATGTTTCTTTTTATATTTTACAAATTTCATAATTTATAATTTATTACATGTTATTGTGTACGTCTGAGCTTTAAAAGTTTACTTTTCTCACGTTTTGCACTTCTTTCTTCGTTTAGTGTTTTTAATAGAAAGTGCAAGCGTGTAAGAACGTAGAACTTGATAATGCTATTTGTTACTGCAGGGTTATATTATTATATTTTAAATTTTAATTTAGAGACACATAACGAAACCGTATAACAAATGTAAACCAACCAAGAAATGAGAAAAATGGCTATTCGATTAAATAATAAATAAAACTAATACTGCTTTGAAATTCATATAATTTGATTTGTTTGCATATTATTTCAAATTTACAATCGTATTTTATTTTATTAAACAAGTATTTTTAAAGCGTTAATGCTCTGAAACTTACATTGAATGCCATGCATTATAGAGTAACTGTCGGCGCATTCGATACTCATGCCATCTGGCGGTGTCATCAGTCATCATTACACTCTCATAGCTGCATTTTGTATTCAATGGACACACTATTTCTTCTAGCCACTGTAATCCAAACGCCCGACGCTCCCTTCTGCTTTTTCTTCAAGACGCACAGCGCTCTCTCCTCTGGACTTCTATCTCTTGTCGTCCATTCTTTGCCCGTCTCTTCTCTAACGACTGCTATTACGTGATTCTCCTGTCCTCTCCTTCTATTCTTTCCTTTGAAGACGCACAGCGCTCTTTCCTCTGGACTTCTATCTCTCGTCGTCCATTCCCTAACGACCGCTATTGCGTCAATCTTCTGCCTTCTCTTTCTGATTTCTATACACTTCTTATTAAAACCGCCTGACGCTCCTTTCTCCCGACTTCTATCTCTTATTGTCTGCTTACTATTATCCTCAAGAACCGGGCTTTGGCAACAATTAATATTGTCCTCCTCCAAATTTCGTGACACTTAGTCTTATCATCTCTCTTGGCTGATCTTCTTCTCGCCAAAGAAATGATGTGACAAAGACATAGAGAGCAGAGTGGGAATTGCAACAACATCAAGGGTAACATCTAAAGTAAGATTTCGTGACTAAGAAATTATATAGAGTAGCAGTGGCATTGTGAGCAGTTAAAAAGTGTTTGCATGTGTTTATTTTTAAGATACTGGAAAATTTAATCAAAAAAACAGAGTCGGAGCCACGCTGGGGTTATCACCTAGCTTATTTGGTAGCATAGCAGATCCAAACATTTCATAAAAATACATTTTGACTATATTCTGTGTG
This sequence comes from Rhysida immarginata, assembly GCA_023313115.1. NCBI lineage: Eukaryota > Metazoa > Arthropoda > Chilopoda > Scolopendromorpha > Scolopendridae > Rhysida > Rhysida immarginata. The sequence goes on along the minus strand of JAHWFO010070148.1, from coordinate 262,295 downwards.
AATGAGATTCTTTTGTAAACTGAGATGCTGATAATGCGATGATTGTTCGTTCGTTTCCAAGAATTATTACCAATGAGCATACAATGATTATGTAGTGACAGGACATGTATAAGGCAGCATCTACTGAGGAGTGAAAGGAGTCACGCGTGTCTCCCTTGAATTCTCTATCAAGTTTCAGACGACTGGCAAAAATTTATGTGCCTGGAAAGGAAAGAGAAAGAACAAATATTGGTGACAGAAACTCAGCAGCTAAAACAGAAAAAGCTATACGGGCATTGGAAACATCTGAACAACGGGAGTTTCAAATAGAGCTGGAGGGTATAAGAACTACTTCTACATCAAAAGTATCCAGTGATGTTCCTGGTTATGTAGATGGATATCATCTTAATCTGAGGCAAGTCAACAAGAGATTAGATGAAGTCCCGGTATATCACCTAGAATTTAACCAATGGTGAGTTTCGGAATTTTCTAAGAATGGATAGTCTTTTCGCTCTGTATTTTACTGATTGAGTTATTATTTAACCAATTTGGAGTTTTAATTTAACTTTTGAGATTGTTCTGCTTTCTTACAAGTGTAATTATCCCGGGTAACGCCGGGTTCTCTGCTAGTTTATTAATATAAGTGAATATATTAATAAGTTTAAATAATGCTACTGTATTAAATAAGAAATTTAAAGTTAACAGCGTTCAGAGTGGAAAAATTAGTTTCAACAATTATTCTAAGAAGATTGACTTATTCTTCTGCATATATTTTACTTAAAGATATACACTAGCAGTGTGGACATAACACTAGTCGATAATGCCATATACTTGTGAAATTACTAACAAAAAAAAATTTAAAAGAAATTATTAGTCAAATTCTAGAAGTCTTTACACAAGGAATTACGTCAATCCAGAAAATAGTATTGGATACTATGTGGGTCCTTTAGTTGTTATCGTTGAACCTCGTCTGCGTTGCCTTTAATAGGTGCAGAAATAATAAGCGATAAGAATTAGCTTTATCATCAGCAAGGATTTATAATCATTAGTGTTCGCAAAAGTATACAAGCTGGACAATCAATATATTTATGGCATAAATATCAAGTCCCACTAATAGGCATTAATGCCGAAACTCAATTTTCAGTTAATTTTGATGATATAAAAAAGATTGTGTAAAATTTTCCAAGTATCCAATGTTTGATAAATAATTAAATCTCTAGTTCTCAATATGCAATTGACTAGACCTCTATATCATTTTTCTGAAGGTATGTAAGGTAGACTTAATCATTAATTTCTTACAAATTGATAAACTTTCAAAATTCCAATATCTGTTCTAAAAAGGGTAATAATCCTTGCAAAAAATATCCTGAAGTCTTATAAGGTTGATAATTCCATATCACTAAGTTCAAGCTATCAATTTCATCACTGCAAGCGGGAAAAACTAATTGACAGCGAGTTATTCATTGACACCAGGCGAAAATAAAGTTTCGTTTGAAAACAGAATTTCCTTTGTTGTCTTATAATTTAAAATGTTTCTAGGCATTGGGACATTTTCGTTATCATCTCTTTTTACTCCATTGCTTTTTCCTGAAGCAGAAAATTGACTAACTTTATCAACCGAATGCATTTCAATTTCTAACCTTGCTGAGTCGGAACTCTCTCTTTTACAAAACGGTTGTTAAATTTCAGTTTTCCTCTCTCACACTGTATTACTCTCAACCATTTATATTCATTCTTCCTATTCCTTTCGACATATTCTTTTCCGTACAATGCTAGGCCATCATTCCTTCTTCTTTTCCTTCTCCCACATTCACATGATAACGAACCCGATACCTTCTGACTTCTTACTTTCGCTCTTTCGCTTTTATCACTTGTCTTCGTCACCCCCCTGTGACGACTTAATCTGATATCAGCTATTGATAAACACTCGCGATTTTTGTTTATGGTTTTAAATTGCTCGTGACAATCAGAAACCGGTATACAGTCTAAAGCCATTATACAGGGTGTTTGAGTACAGATTTTTTGGGAGATGATAAAAGAGGTCCTTAGAAGTATTTTTTGTCATATGAACATGGGGTCCCCGCAGCTCCGTTTACTTACAATACTGCATTGAACAATCAAATGACACCGGGACGCAGTGTGCGTTGGTAGGCCTAGATTATTTTATTTTTAACAATTACACAAGCAATCTACTGTAATAACTTTTAAAGTAATTGTTTGCAAAGAAATTTCAAGGTGCACGTGCTTGTTTGTTGAAAAGTCTTAGGACAAACTTTGTCAAGGAGATTCCATGGTATCCAACCCCTTTGTAAAATACGATTAGTCCATATGTAAATGAACTAATCGCATTCTAGGAAAGCAGTAGGTAAAGATTTGTTTTAAAAAGTTCACTTGATGTACTTTTTACATGTGTAAAGTTAAACAGTATGAATCGTTTTACATGGAATGATTATGCAGACATGCATCTGTGTCTCGGTGCTGCTGGTACCATGGATGGTGCAAGGCGTTTGTATGCTGAACGTTATCCCAACAGAATTCTTCCCAATTCACGAACATTTGGTGCAGTAGATCGTCGTCTAAGAGAAACAGGCGCATTCGCTCATGATAATCATCAGCGTGGACGTCGTCGGTGGTTACGCTCCCCTGAATTAGAGGATGAAGTTTTGGAAAGGTTTAACAGAAATCCATCGACAAGTACTCGTGCGGTCGGAGCTGCTCTGAATATTAGTCATACCACTGTATGGAACATTTTACATGTCCAGATACAGAAGCTGAGAAAACAGATGAAAACTCTTTAAAAGTTTTCATGAAAATAATTGAGGAAATGTTAAAAGAGCAATAAGGAGATTGGTCCAAAATTGTCCCGGACAATGAAGAGGAAGCATTGAGTGAAGGTACCAGCCTGGTTATTGGGAATAAGCTTAAAGTGTCAAGAGAAGATCTAGAACAGATATGTAATAAAGAGTCAAGGACAGATTTAGGAAAAAGGTAGGCCGACAAGGCATAAAAATAAAAAGAAAAAGGTCGATAAAGACTATCTTAGTACAACAAACAGACAAAATTGAAGTTAGGGAATGTAATGAAAAAGATCAGCCATTAATAAGCTGTAATTTAGTAGAAATAGAAGAAGAGAAGGAAACAGTAAAGCTTTCTAAAGACTTAGAAATAGCGAGGTTGATATCTCTCTAAAAAAAAGTTAATCAAAGAAAGCAAACAGCTTGGATTAATTAGACAGTCGGTATGTTTTTCAGTGTCGGAGCCTATGAATGTAAATCACGAGCTTACGCTTTGCGGATATTTTAGTAGAATTGGTTTGGTTTATACCGGCAGCGCGTAGTTTCACAAGTGAAAGAATGGCTATTCAAGGCAATTTTGCGACAAGTTTTAAAAGGCAGCCTTTAATTGGTTGGTTGGTTGGTTTATTAGAATTTTTGGCATCGACTACTAAGGTCATTTTGCGCCCTTTACACAAGTCACAGGGTCGGGACACATTAATATGACCACCTGCTATTATCCGGAATATCCACTTTTGGCGGCAAGCACAGCAGCTAGTCGACGTGGCAGAGAGTCAGTAAGTCCTCGAAAGGTGGTTGCAGGTATCTGGGACCATTTGGCGATCAGTGCATCCCATAATTCCATCACCGTGCATGGTGGAGGGTCCAGCTTGCGGACATGGAAATCAAGATGGTCCCACAAATGTTCAATGGGGTTGAGATCCGCGGAGTTTGTTGGCCATGGGAGTAGCTTGAATTCATCCTCATGCTCCTCTAACCAGTCGTGGACAATTTTGGCAGTATGGCGGGGAGCATTGTCCTGTTGAAAGGTGCCATCACCCTGAGGAAACAATGTCGACATGAAGTAGTATACCTCGTCTGCGACGATCGTCAGGTAACGAACAGCATTCAGTGTATCCTCCAGCAGTATCAGTGGACTCAGACCATACCTTGAAAACATCCCCCAAACAGTCACACCTCCCCCACCAGCCTGTCGTCTGCCAACGATGGTGTCGGCATGCCTGTTCTCAGATGCTTTCTGGCGAATTCTCCATCGTCCGTCCACTCTATTCATCAGAAACTGCGACTTGTCAGAGAAAGCAACCCTTTGTCACTCGGCCGAGGTCCAATGGCAATAGTCCATTGCGAATTGGAGACGTTTTCTGCGATGCACAGGCGTCAACATGGGTGCTGTTACCATACGCCTGCTCTGGAGCCCCAACCTCAAGACGGATTTTGCACTCTCTCGGTGCTGGCATGCCTAGTATACTTGGTTGCATTTAAATAATCTTATTCTGTTATCAGTTTCTTCATTTCGTCCAATTTATTTCGTTAGTTTTCACACGGATTGTGATTTTGTTTGCACTTATATATCTTTTAGTTTTTCAGATGTTTATGAACGAAAGCTTGGTGCATTATCATAGAATAACATATGCAGCTATATTTTGTCATTGTAAAAGCGGTTTTAAGCTATCACCAGCAGCTGCACCCTTCTCATGTGTCAGGTGCTTATACATTAAAAATAACAAAATGCACAGAAACCGATAGGACCCAATCGGTAGAGTTTTCTTCTCTTCTCCGAGCAGTCTTCATAGTGATATTGCATTTCTTGTATATTCTATTATTTAGCAATCGCCTATGGCGCCAATATTTCTACAGAATATTTATTTTTATATCATACAGGCTTGATCAGATTCTGGCAGCAGCTGCAGCATTTCGTGACCCTTCCTTGTAAGCATGTTTCTTTGCTTGTTTCTTTCAGTCAAGTGAAGTAAACCATAAATGGCATTGGATTGGCCTGATATTACTGTGCACTAACATGCCTTTAACTCCATTTTTACATTACTACTATAAAAAACATGAAAACCTTGAGAAATGCAGATTAGGAATATAAACTCTAAATTAACTTTCGGTCACTATTGCTGGAAAAAAAAAGTATTTAATGATATATCAAAACAAGTCAAAGAACCAAAATGCACAGGACCTATAGGATTTTAAGGCATTCGAGGATAAAAAGGAAAGCATTTGATTTCTAATGAAGCCTTTCGTTGTTAGGATGAGATGAGGTTGCTGAGGAAGCCTCTGGTAGCTAAGTTAAGGCGTACTTCTAACGGAAATATGAGGTACAACATGAATAAAAGTATATGAAAAGTTAAATGGAGAGAGAAGTAACTCTATATGTTGGAAATTAAAAGAGTCATTTAATTTGTAAGTGTTCATATTTAATGAAATAAACGTTAATTGTTGAAGCGTTCTGTGAAAGGGCCTATTCATTCTTCATAAACTATTGCTAAAGCTTTTCTATGCAAGCATGTATTGCTGAAGCGAGCGATTAGCTAGTAGCTATTGATAACAATTTGCCTAACACACATTCACTATTGTTAATGTAAATCGTAATTAATTACATACCATATCTTAGCATTGAAAGTTTTCAATGGTATCATAATGGTTGGTTTATTAAGAATTTTTGGTGTCGACTAAGAAGGTCATTTTGCGCCGTTCACAGAAGTTATATCTGTACGCAGCCCAGGACAAACACAAACATCCATGCTCACAGTGGGATTCAAACCCACGCCCAGGCGTATCATAATGGTCTCAAGAAAATACGTATCAATAAACTCATTTCGGCTGTCATTAATTTCGCGTTATAGTCATCAACGGCAATCATTCCAAGCTGTTTGGTATATTACACTCCATATTTTAGAATTGAATGTTTCCAATCGACCCTAATGAGATCACAAAAACAACGTACCTTTGAACCAAGTTTATCTATCATTATTTTTATGTTATATTCATTCATGACACGTCATTCTGTCATTCCAAGCTGTTTGATATATTACATGACATGCCACATCTTAGCATTGAAAGTTACAATGAACCATAATGGTTCCACTAAGCCAGGTACCTCTGAACCAATTTCGACTATCATTAATATTTCGTTATATTCATTCATGATACGTCATTCCAAGCGGTTTGATATATTAGATGGCATATCTTGGCATTGAAAATTCCAATGAACCGTAAGGGTTCCACTAAACCAGGTGCCTTTAAACCAATTTCGACTATCATTAATATTACATTATGTTCATTCATGATACGTCATTCCAAGCTATTTGGTATATTACACTCTATATTTTAGCGTTGAAAGTATCCAATGAACCATAACGGTTCAACCAAACCGTGTACCATGGAGCCCATGTTAATTCATTTTAACCATCACGTGTCTTCACTTAATTCACAAGCCGTTTCTCTTTCTTAGCTATGGAATGCCGAAGAGAGAACGGCATTGATCAGTGCACAAGCCATTTACACATGGGATTTTATAGAGTAAGACGTGGTCCCATCTTATATTGTGACCTTTTGAACCGGAAGTAGTTCACAGATTTCTTCCGCCAACGAACTCAGTCTTTCGTTTTACTTAAGTTGTCGAATGGCGAAAACGGAAGTCGAAACTTCGGCAGTGCTCGACCGCTAGAGTACCAACAGACAGACAGACGGACGCACATTGTGAAAACATTTGTACTTATCGGTCCTAATATTCAAAAATTGGAAAAACGTGTATTGATAGAAATTTGTATTCTTTTAGAATACAAAACTTTTATAAAGTTTTACTGTGTAAAAATAAGGTGAAATTAAATTGATAGAATTTAAACGTAACGTATGCTGTAAATATTAATTGTATCACAGTGGATAGTTTTCAGAAAAATGAGCTAAGATGGGTGGGGAGGAGGAGTTTTCTGGACATTGGATCATTTTAGATTTTTCCTTTTTAATGAATTGGGAATTTTAGATTTTTTTGTTGCTGATTTGCAGAAAGATTTATTTCAAAGTTAATTGAATTTTTTAATGCAAAACTGAAAATGAGACATCAAAGGGAAACTGTTGTGTTCTAAATTTGTGCAAGTTCGTTGCAGTGTAGTTTTTTTTTAAGATTTTTGAAATATTTCATTGTAGACGTCCTCAATGCAACAAAGGAACAGGAGAACATCCATTATATGTCAACGTGGATATGAACACAGGTTTCACTCACACACCTTGGATCGATTCATTGCAGGCAGCATTTGCAGGGATCCAAGTAATCAAGAATTTATTTATTCTTTGAATAAGTTATGTTAATGGGTTTTTTCAATGACCACTTAATTTCTTATTTTTTGCTAAGGTTTTACATGGTGATATTGAGGAAGCAATCTGTGCTCATGCTCTTTACTATGCAATTTGGCGACTGTATGGTGCGTTGCCTGAACGTTTCAACTGGCAGAGGGTGGTGCCAGACATACATTTTTACCCCCTCCGGCCTGAGCTCATAGAATCTACATACTTACTGTATCAAGCAACAAAAAATCCATTCTATCTTCATGTAGGAAAAGATATTTTATACAGCTTAAATAATTATACCAGAGCAAAGTAAGTGAAATATCAACATTTAAGTTTATAGACCAAACTTTAGCAAAATTATAGATTATCATTATGGGCATTTTATTTTGAAAGCAGATGTGGCTATGCAACAATTCACAATGTTTTAGATAAAAGTCTTGAAGATAGAATGGAAAGTTTTTTCCTCAGTGAGACATGTAAATACTTGTACCTGGTAAGTTATTTAGCTGTGAAGTTCCTAAATTTGTTTTTCAGTAATGGTCCGTGTATGGCAGCTTATTTTGTTTGTTTTTGCTTTTAATTCAGCTGTTTGATAAAAATAATTATGTCAACCGTCATGCTACTGATTTCATCTTTTCAACAGAGGGTCACCTCTTTCCTTTGACTCTCAAGTTCCATCAGAAAAAATGGGAACATGAAAATAGTAAAAGGAACAGTTATCAAGAAGAAAAAATACTCAATGCAGTTATTCAAGCACCTAATAATTCTTCCTCTATTAAGGTAAATGTGAATGAGTATTCTACAACGGCTGTCCGATAATAAAGGTACAGGGGACGGGCATACGAGACCTGCGCGCGCAGCTACGACGTCACATGCATATATATAATGAGGACACATCAGTAGTAGTTACCACTGAAACGGTTCTTTCGTTGAGTCAATACCTGGCTTACAGCAAGTTGACAAAATGACCGGTGTTATCGCCAAATATGTCAAAGCCGAAGTTTGAGGAGAAATCAGATTCTTCCAAACTGAAGGAGTAAATCAGCGACGGATACTGCGAAACGCTGGAAAAATTGCGAGAAGCCATTCGTCGAAAGCGAGCAGGACAATTACGCGCTGAAGTTAGGTTTTTGCATGATGGCGCACGACCTTAAATTTCGAAAAAGACGAAAGCCTGGCTGAAAGCGAGACAGTAGGAAATCCTAGAGCACCCTCCCTAGACCGGACCTCGCCCCGTCCGATTTCCACCTTTTTGGTCCTCTAAAGAATTTTTTTGGGCAAACGATTTCCTAACCAAGAAGCATTGCAAAGCTGAAGTTCGACAATATCGCGTTAATTTGGGACCAGAAACGTACCGTGAAGGAATGCTTAAACTGGTGAAGTGCTGGGACAAATGCTTAAATGTTCACGGCGACTATGTTGAAAAATAAACAAACTTTTGTAGTATACATGACATTTCTGTCATTTGTTTCTTTGGATATGTCCTGGGTAATTTGACCTGTACCTTTATTCGTTGGACCGCCCTCGTAGATTAATATATCATGTAAATATTTTAGCATGTTATGAATTGTATGCAATTTACAAAGATTGCGTGATTTGTGCAAAATGGGATTGTTGGTTTAATTTTGAATTGAATTTACTCAAGAATGATCAATGAGGGTTTTAATCCTATGTCACACCTCAGATGTAAAAATTATTGATGAAAATAGGAAAAAAATTTCACAACCTGGATTCAAACCAGGAACCTTTAGTTTATCGCGCTGATGCACTAACCAATGGCGCCAAAGCGAACCTAAGTTAATGGATCAGCGTGATGAGCTGAAGGTTCCTGGTTTGTGTCAAGGATGTGCAATTGTCTTTCCTATTTACTTCAAAAATTTAAACCCAATTAACCATTCTTGAGTTATTCTTTAATGAATATTACCCTTTATGAAAGATAGTCCCAACCCGTGAACTGCTCTAACCCGCCTAAACAAGTTGTACAGGCGTTGAAAAAAAATATGAATATCTTTGATATTAGACGTTTTGTTGAATATCTAGAAAAATACCCGACGAAGTATCCTGATACTTCAGGGGTGTAAAGAGCATGTTACAGTTCATATATTTCAGAGAAGGTTTTGTCCTGAGGGCAAATAGGGGACCAGACACAAATTAAAACACAATATAATATTTGGGATCACCCTGTAAAAAAAAGATGCGTTGCATATTATAATGAGCCTTCTTTTACTTAACTGTGTCCATTTGTGTTACGTATATCCATAGAGATATAAAATTTTGTTTAAGTAATTGATATTTTTTCGTAAGTTATTAGTTTATAACATGCAGGGTATTCAAATTAATGCAATGCCATTTTCAGAAAACTTGAAATTAACATATAAAAAAATTAAGTATTTGTGTCATGTGTAAATATATGAATTAAGTGTACGCAGTGGAAAGGTGCAATAAATGACATAAGGCGGGGACAAGTAAGTATAAATTGAATTGGTAAATTTATTTGGAAATAAATTCTTAAGGCTAAATTGCTTTTTTAGCTTAATTAAGCTTAAGAGATAAAGATAACGATGAGTATGAATGAGCGCTGATATGTAACACAACTTGTGAAGGAAACACTTTATGCACAATTAACACAATTCAAGTGTACCCTGCTTGCAATATCACTTTATCGTAGCACTGTTATTAGAACACAAATCACTGAGGGCGACGTCAATTACCGTCAAATATGTGAAAGTAACGCACTTTCTTTACAAGGTGTAGAGAAATAATATCTCACGATAACTGAAGACGCAAATTGGTAAATAACGTTGATAGTAGAAACTATATTCCTCTCAAGACTATAACAATGGGTCATGCTTTAGCTGGTGATGAAATTAATTCTGCAAGAGTAGGATGTCAAAGTTAAAACGTAATTAATGAATTTCGCCCTTTCCTAGGCCACCAATATTGCACGACGTATAAAGACGGGAAACACGCTTTTGCTGTACAAGAATAAATTGATGCCTTGTTGAAAACTGGGTTTTATCGAACGAGAATAAAACCTAAATGTCTATTCACGTAGGGCGAAAGACCGTACGGCCAGAGACCGCACACTTGTGATTGATAACAAAGCTCGTAGGTTCTCAGTTCAATAAATGTTCTCCGTGAAAGTTTCACGCAAGAAAACAGTTTCATACGGACTTCAACCAGACAATTAATGGAAAGAGTTATTCCAGTGCCATATCGTACGAAGGAAAAAGTTCAGGAGTTTCTCTTGCATGGAGAAAATCACCTCGTGATTCCGACGTTCAGCTGACTTCGCTGTGGTGAGACTCTCGGCGTTGAACCCGTTCTCCCGGCGACGGAGTTCGCTGCTCGCGTCGGCCTTCGCTGGAGACTGTGAACTGGTCGTTTCCTTGGCTGGCTCCCTTGCTATTGCCAAGAGGGATTTACTCGCTTGGTTCCGAGGGTTTGGCAATATGGCTAGACACGCCATTCTTCTCCTGCCTGCTCCAACCTCACTTTTCCGACTTTCTTCCTGTCTCTCGCCCGCTCACGTCTTCATCTCGAGCTTTTCTCTCTCGCTCCTGATTCGTTCCCCGCGTGTTGCGTTGTTGACGACGAGTATTACGTCGTCTCGCTTTCCAGCTCGATAAATAAAAATACCGAGTGTGGAAACGATCGACGCTGTCATCGGAATTCTGGGTGGCGTCTGAATTCCTTGACAATTTGAAAAAATTTGAACATTTTTACTACATAATTTTTAATCATATAAGAGTAGGTGTTCTAATAATGTATAATTAATTAAATAATAGGAACTCCATTTTAATTAAAACAAATAGAAATGAAATTAAATAATAAATAGAAATAGAAATACAAAGAATAAAGTGGACGAAACACAAACGAAACGAAGGTCTTGTGGAGCTTATGTAGATCCAGTTGAAGCACATGAAACACAGATGGAAAGAAGGTCTTGTGGAGAATTGTTATAAGAAAACACAAGAAGAAACTCAGTAATAGGAGAAGAAGGGCTATGAGCAAAGTCCGATGACCAGTAGAACGTTGATAACAAATTTAAATGAATTATAAAAAACGTTTTCGAGATATCTTATCCCATCTTCAGTTTGTAAAATTTTTTTGAATGAAATTTCCGTTAAAAAATTATAATAATTGAAAACATAATAAAAAATATAATAAAAAACAAGGTGTGTTTCGGACTTTTATCATAGCTCTTTTCCTGTTATTGTTTCTTCCTGTGTTTCCTTGTAACAATTCTCCATAAGACTTTATTTTCATATGTGTTTCGTCTGCTTCACTATTTGTATTTCTCCACATCCGGTGACTTTTATCAATTGTTTTTATTTTTTATTTTTATTTCTATTTTTTAAGTAAAATGGAGTTCTATTTTTTTAATTAATTATACATAATTTTTAGCTTCATATGCGCAAGCATTATCAAAATATCTGTTGAATAATTTATTAGCCAAATGTATAGAGGTATTTTTATAAAAAAAACAAGCAAATATCGTGAAAATTCAGAAAGATATTGCCAATAGAATGAGTTAATTTTCATTTGCTCTCTGTCATGTGCACAGTAGAAAATTTAATAAATGTACTGCAGAATAAGGGATACTAACGTTAAACTTTAAACACAACAAAATTTTATTTCACGAAGTAACTACAAGTGCTTATCACAGCACTTAGAATTTACGTAAAAGTAATAATTCTTCAATAGTAAGAAATGTTTTTCATATTGAGTTAATATTAATAATAAGGTGATAAACAATGCACACTTCAATACTCTGAAGCGGCGGTAGCATTTGTAACACAATAAACGGGCGCACTTAATTTTGTACTCCCACTTGTACACTATCACATTTCAATCACTTAGTAAAGAAACACCAGTCTTATTCACTTAAACAGGCCATATCTATTTATGCACTCGAAAATGCATGTCACGTAAATTGATTTACGAGGGTTGCACAGAAAGTATTGCACCACAATCTTTTTTCTTCAACAATTATTTATTGAACACAATGAAACTTGTACATATGAAAGAATGATGCTTCTTCTACACTTCCTATATTTCTACACACCATGTGGTACAACCAGGGACATCCTACAACTGTGTCCGTGAGGACAAATCGGCGAACTTTGGCAGCTGCAGGCTTTGGGAGGAGGAAGAGGACACAACGGGTGCCACTCTTGACAGCTGCACATCGTCGGCAATGCCAACCAATATCGATATTGGACCGCAGAGGACTGGTGAAGGATAGCCATGTCCGACAAGTCACGGTAGCAGGTGTATCGGACCGATGGTCGTGTCCGTGTCTGGCACTGGCCACACAAAGCCGCTTGTCAGGTCGGGACCACTCACGCAGGTGGAGGCTCCATACTGGTCTGGGATGTTTTCTCATGGCATTCAGTAGGTCTATTGGTGCATCTGACATCCACTCTGCATGCTACTTCCTACGTCGACCTGCTTGAGGACAACCTGCACTCCTTCATGAACTGTTTTTACCGCGCAGGTGTTGGCATCTTCCAGCAAGATAATACGCACCCACAAACGGCTGTTGGAACATGGCAGTGGCTGGAGGAACATGCTACCAACTTCACGACAATGATTTGGCCTCCACGTTCGCCAGATTGCAATCCCATTGAACATTTGTGGGATGTCATCGAACGATCTGTCAGGTCGTTACCAACACAGCTGGCAAATACAGCATCATTATGGAGTGTAGTGGAGGCGGCATGGCTTGCAGTACCTGTGGATGTGTTCCAGGTACTGGTAGACTCATCTATGATGGGTCGCTGCATTTATACGGGCCAGAGAGGACCCAATACAATATTAGGCAGGTGTGCCATGACTTTTGGTGAGCGAGTGTATAACATTTGTACTCTACCATGGCAGTTCTAGTGTAAATTGGGCAAAATATGGACTTGGTTTACTTTGGGCAAAATATTGTATGAACCTTACAAACTCAGCATCTTGCTTTTGTAATCCCTTTGTCGAAAATGAAATATTAACAGTCATTAATAGTCTGGATCTTAATAAAGGTCCTGTTTGGGACCTTATAAATCCTAAGATTATGAAGGATTCTGCTCATATTTTGGCTCCAATTATATTTTTAACCTATCTGTTATGCATGGTATTTTCCCAGAAGGCATGAAGAAGGTAATGTAATTCCTCTCTTTAAATCTGGCGATAGTACCATACCTTCAAATTATAGACCGATTGCAATTTTGCCTGTCTTTGCGAAAATTTTTGAAAGACTCATGTTTAATCGTATTGTTAAATTTTTGGATAAGTGTAAAATTATTTTACGCTGTCATTAAGGTTTCAGAAAAAGGTTGTTCCACTGTTGATGCTATTGCTTCTTTAATTAACAAAATCCAGTCTGCTTTAAATGATAGTGATAGATGTATTTTATTATGCATGGAGTTTAAGAAAGCCTTTGATACTATTAATCATAAAATTCTATGTTTAAACTTCAACATTACGGTTTTAGGGGTATTATCAATGATTGGTTTTTCAGCTGTCTCACTTATCGTCCGCAGATTGTTAAAATTGATTCTATTTTAAGTGATGTTACAATTACTAGTTGCGGTGTTCCCCAGGGTTCCATCTTAGGACCCTTACTATTCCTTATTTTTATAAATGACCTTCCTAATGTTATTGAGTATGGATATTCTGCATTTTTTGCACATGACTCAGGCATTGTTTATACCGGAAGCAATTATGATATTATTTATCATGCGCAACTGGATATTAATTCTATTTCTAAGTGGGCATATAATAATCGATTAACAATTAATTGTGATAAACCCCATTATATGAGAATTGAATCTCCTGAGAGTCAAAAAAATTCTCATCATGGCCTACAGCTACTTAATGCTACAATACAATGTAATGAATCAACTAAATTTTTGGGTGTAACTATTGATACCCATTGTAATTGGAGCTCCCATGTAAAAAAGGTAATTGCCAGCATTTCTAGCTATGTTGGAGCTCTTGCTTATTTAAGGCTTTTTTTGCCCTTACCTCTGCTTAAAATAATTTATAATTCATTTATACATAGTCGGATTAATTATTGCATTGGGGTAATGCATATGATTCTTACATTAAACCGCTTCAAGTTTTACAGAACGAAGCATTACGATTCATTACTTCTGCTGGCTTTCTTGAATCTGCTAAACCCCTGTACAAAACTTTGCATATTAAAGACTAGTATGTTCAAAGATTGAACTTGCATGCACACGGAACCATTTCAGAGAATCCACTGAGTTACAATCACCAACTAAGTATAAGAAGAAATGGTAATATTACTCTTCCTGTAATCCACAATAATTATGGACTTGGATCACTTCGAACAGAACTGATAAAAGCATTTAATTCTTTGCCTGCTTCCATTAAGGCTTCGCCGTATAGTAATAAAAAAATATTTAAAATAAAGCAGTTGCGGATACAACACCATTAGTCCTCTTTTTGTACTCGAATATGTATTCGAGTATGTTTTCGAATATGCAGGGCGAATGGGAGACGAACACCTTGGCTTTCGAACCTTAGGCTCGATCGAAAATACTGCCTAGGAGGAGGAAGGTGTTGGGGGATTTTTCCGCCCAACTTTGTTCTAACCGCGCTCCCCGTTTCTTGACCTGAAATGCATACATTTTCTGACCATTCCTCTCAGTCGCTGCCTTTCACGCTCGAGAAAAACGACCTGACATTGTACTAGCGAGATGTAATTTTTCTTTCATCCGTTGTTTGCTTGGTTGTATATTTTTTCTAGTTCTGTATATAAATGTGTATTTCCCGTTTGTAAATCACTCACTGATGATGGATTTTTGAAATCCGAAATGTACATCTGAGTGTGTAATAAAATACCTGTGCGCAGTAGTGTGTTCCGTTTTTCGTTTATTTATATTTTACTATCATTCATAGTCTTCTCGCCAAATTTATTAGAAGCATTCTGGGTTCCATGTGGTCATCGTGGCTTGAACTAGTCCCGTGTCCACCCTTTTTAATTCTGCCTAAAATTTAATGCTCGCTCCGATCTTCATGTCTCTCTTCTTTATATCTCACTGCTCATTTGCATCCCCTGTTTCTTGCCAATTCCGGTGCATGCGATTGCCTTCCACGGGCGTAAGACAGCGAGAGTGACGATAAATTTCCTTCAACTAGCCCGATGCCTCCTTACGTGACCTTCCGATCACTAGCATCTTGTGTGGTGACAGTTCATAACTTCAGAATTTGAACTCAGTTTGAACAATGAAGATAATAAGACACAGGGTTAGTCTGCAAGATTTTTCCCTATTCTATATTTTGATGATCTTCAAGATTCTCAAGTGATAATTTCAATAAACCAAAAATTTTGTAGAACACGCTCATAAACAGATTCAAAATTCATCAACGAACTTACTTTTACTTTGAATATGTAAATTCTGCTGAAAACATGTCACTCTTACGAAATTGAGACACAGGCAATCCGTTCTATACTGTAAACAGTCGGTTCAGATTGTTTAAAATTAGGATTAGTGATTATCATTTTTTCCTCCAATCATTGATTAGGTTCACAAAAAAACTCTTGTATTGTTGCCTGCTCTTTGTCTATGATAGGCACACAGATCCACATGTTCAATTTTTTATTCACAGCTCAGTTCTGCCGGCATCCTCTAACACTCAAGCTCCAAGACCGACTGAATTGTCTTGTCCCGCACTGGCCTTTACTGCATTTTTAGCCACCACTACAGATCCTCGCGTCAATACAGGAGCCACCGCTTTCATGTGGCAACTACTTTAAGATTTCAATGTATTATCTGAAACTAATCACTCACTGCCTTCCTGAACTGGATTTCCTATTCTGTTAATGTACGACCCTATTAATTCATGCGACCCCATTTTCTTTTCTGATCATCCTCGAACTAAGCATACTCTCAAAAATTTTTAATTCATGACCTGTTAATCTCAAAATATCTTTTATTTCACTAAGTCACTTGTCTGTTTACTTGAATAACCTGTTTACAAGTGTTGCGATTCATGGTGAAAAGGACACTGGGTGTTAATAGTGTTAATTTTTGCAGTTTAATATCTAAACTTTGGAGAATGAAGTTTTTCCGTTTTCGTTAAAACTTTCTTAAATTAAGGTGCTAGAGGCCAGTGTTTTTGTTTTGTAACTTAGATTAAAGAAATAATGCAGTTAAGAATGATAATACATTTTTTTTGTTTTGCATTCAGTAATTTTTTGAAATCATTAAAAAACATGATTACCTAATTTTTTGAGGCGCATTGTATCTCAGTCACTTTTAATTACTAATTTTCTTGTGGTTATCGGATGCTTGTAAAATTTTCTATTATACGAGGAGAGTTCAAATTTTATCTGGACTTTATTTTCTGTAAATTTTATTGTTGTAAAAATCTAAACTTTTGTTGTTGGGATGGCAACTACCGCTTGTCGTGCAAATGCAGCACCATGTTCTTAAAACAAAATGGCGGACAGTGATGTGTCGACCAAAGTGGAACAACGAAAAATCATCAAATTTTTCCACAATGAAAGTGTGAGAGCATCTGAAATTCATCAGAGGCTTCAAAGACATTTCACTGAGTCATGTTGGTCTCGATCATCTGTCTTTGCTTAGTGCCAAAAATTTTGAAGAAGGGCGAAAATCCACTGGCAATGAACCTCATAAGGCAAGGCCAGCAACTGCTGTCAATGATGACATCATCGCACGAACAAATGAGCTTATAAGGAACAACAGGCGGATTCATATCCAAGATTTGGCTTCAATACTGTTCGCACGCCACGAGAAGACCGCTGAGTTAATTAATGTGCTTGTATGGTGTCGCTGTAGTTGCATATCAGCCTATAGTTATGAAGGGAGGAAAAGCACTAAAATCAAGTAGCGCAAAAATGAGTTCTGGCCGTGTTTCCAAACAAATTAATACGTTTGCATAGAGAGGTAGATACCTGAGAAATATGAAAAAATAAGAGAAGATGATACATTGGATCGACTCAAATTTGTCCCTTAACACTGAATGGATCCATCTGCACTGAGAGTGTAGAACCCATCATCCACGATCAGCTGAAATAAGATCCTCTGCCAGACGAGTCCCTAAGCTTCTCTACGAGGATCACAAAACCACCTGGATGGAAATCTGTTCCATGCTGCTGCAGCGATATCAAAAGGAAGGTGACAGCTTTCTAGGCGTGTTTTGACCACCGATAAGACATGGTTTCATCACCATACTCCTGAAAGCAAGCGTACGAGCATGGAGTGGCGACACACTGACTCACCAAGACCCAAGAAATTCAAGATGAATTTCTTCTGTCATCGTTCAAATTTGTCCTAGACTTTATTTTTTATAAAATCAGGCAACTACAAAAAACACATACCTGTTATTTCTCAAAGAACTCTCCTTGCTTCTCTACATATTTTTTTCAGGTTTATTGGAGCATCTGGATACCGGTTCTGTCGAAATCTTCATACTGATTTCGAAACTACGTCAGAACAGCCTTTTTCACTTCCTCATTGAAGCGGAACCTCTGCCCTCCAGAGAACTCTTTCAATGGTCCAAAAAAGGAGATAGCTGCAAGGGGAGGGATCCGGGTTGTATGAAGGATGTGGTAAGATGTCCAATTTGAGTTCCGTCAGTGTGTCTATAGGCAGTTTGGTTGTGTGTGGTCTGGCATTGTCTTGCAGAAAACAGTGACCACTGGTAAGAACTCCTGGTAAGAACTCCTATCGCTTTTTCCTTACTGCAGGCTTCAGGGACGTCCTCAAAATGTCACAGTAGTAGGGTGCATTTATGGTTCAACGTTCTTTCAGAAAATCGACATGGATGATGCCCTTAATGTGCCAGAATACAGTCGTCATAACTTTCGTTGCTGACGGTGTCATCTTGAATTACTTGGGTCGTGATGAGTCAGTGTGTCACCACTTAATGCTCGCACGTTTGCTTTCAGGAGTAAGGTGATGGAACCATGTCCCGTCGGTAGTCACAACAAATCTTATTAGAATGAAATCATAATCTTCCTCTCGCTGATCATACATATAACCAATTAACTAAACTTTACAATTAATGACAACATGAAACCATATTTTATTGCAATATAGAGCTTCATCCCTTATATAACAATTAAATTTCTTCCATGATCACACAATAATTATTATTATTTTGATTACTATAGCTACTAGTATACTTTATAATAACATCATTATTATTTAACTCCTTTCTAAATCGATTCAAATATGAAAGTCAAGAAATCGAAACTGTATGAACAATTTTACCAGCTAATACATTAATCTTTATTGCCCTCCCATCATTGCGATTTTTATATCTAATTGATGAAGTTAGTAGTCCAAATATAACTAATTCTTATCTTCTAAATATTTTACATGTGATAAACTATCTAAGAGAATATTTATATTCGGTTTTCGCTCTTTATTTAAGCTATTTCATAATATCGTTTATCCTTCTAAATTTCTTAATTATGTCCAATTACGTGTACCCGAGCTCAATTCCCGAAACAATGAAATTTTTTATTTACCCTTACCAAAGAACACTATTGTAAATAATTTACCCTTCTATTGTATGTTTAAATTATTCAATATTATATCCAATCTGATTGATATCAATGCAATGAATTATAACCATTTCAAAAACATTGTTTTTTAAAATATTTCAATCGTTCCGTAATTCTTGAATATTTTTCTCTAATTACAATTTTTTTCTTACTCATATTTTCATTTTTATATAATCTACGAGGGTAGCCCAGAAAATAATGCACCACAATTTTTATCTCCGTCCCCAACAATGGTACGAATGCGAAACTTGAGACATGCATTCTTTGAAGTTTTCGGAGTGCGCGTGGAAAGTTTTCGTTTCTTCTAACAGATAACGTACGTGCAGCAATGGAACAACATGACGTCTGCAAGTGATGTACGTTACATCAGCGTGTCATCGTAGAATTTTTCATGGCGGAGCAAGAAACTGTTGGAAACATTCACAAACGTTTATGTGCAGTTTATGGAGCATCAGCAGTCGACAGAAATATGGTTGGGCACAGAGGGTGAGGCCATCAGAAAGCGGCTCGGCAGAGCTCCAAGATTTGGGGCGGCCATACTCGGCTGTCAAACCTGACAAGATGCAGCGTGTTGATGCACTCATTCGTCAGGACCGACGCAGAACGACTAGGCAGTTGGCGCTGGAGCTGTCAATCAGCAAAGGAAGTGTGGGTGAAATCATCCGTGCTCTTGATTACACAAAAACGTGTTCACGGTGGGTTCCGTGCTGTCTTAAGGATGAAGCTCTGAGAGAAAAAAACATTTCTTCTGAGTTGCTGCAACGTTTTGAAGCTGAAGGGGAACCCTTCTTATCCCGGATTGTGAGAGGTGATGAAACCTGGGTGCACCTTTTTGAGCCCGAAGCAAAACGAAATCGATGGAATGGCGTCATCGGCTTTCTCCACAAAAGAAAAAATTCAAAGCAACTGCTTCTGCTGGTAATCACTGTGTTTTGGGACTGTGATGGTGTCATACTCATTGATGGGATGCTGAGAGGCAGCACCATTAATTCTGAGGCATATGTGAACACATTAACGATTGCTTCAACACGATAACGCTCGCCCTCACACCAGTTTCAGGACGTCGGAACACATCACGAAACAAGGTTGGACATTGTTACCCCATCCACCCTACAGCCCTGTCGTAGCACCGTGAGACTTTCACTTGTTTGGACTATTGAAGAATGCCATTCGTGGAAGACATTTTGAGAATGAGGAAGAGGTGATTCGCACAGTGACGACATGGCTGAGTGAACAGAACAAGGAGTGATCCCGACAGAGCATACACGCCCTTGTGTCTCGCTGGAGGAAGGCCATAGAACGGGATGGAGATTGTGGAAAAACAGGGAGTTTAGAAGAAACATCATTCTTTCGTGTGTATAAGTTTCATTATGTTCAATAAATAATTGTTGAAGAAAAAAATTGTGGTGCATTTCTTTCTGTGCTACCCTCGTATAATTTTATTTTACTTTAATTTCTCTTTTCATTGTAATTGCTTAGCAGTAAGCTGTCACTGGGCACTCAGTTTGTTGCTTAGAATTTTACATATATAAATAAATAAATAAATAAATAAATAAAAGAAATGTGAACTTCATATGTTTGAGAAGTAAAATTTTCATTTAATCGGAATGTGAAATGCATTTACTTGAGGTCATCAATTTATTTGTGGATAAAAACATGCAAATTAATATTATATAACTCAATCGTTGACGAAGCAAATTTAAAATGTAACTTTTGTTTCATATAGTTGTGGAATAACAATTTTTGAAATATGTGTAATTTGGTGGAATTTCTTATGCAAATTCCGCTTTATCCGTCGCTATAAAGTTGGTTATCCGGACAGCTACATTGAAAAATGACATCTTAAGCCCAAGTCTTAGAGATGGCACCTTTTGAGTGTAGTGGTCTGGATAACCAACTTTTTAGCGACGGATGCCTCTGAATTTACATAAGAAGTTATACTGAAATTATATGCCAATAGTGCGTTAACATTTCGTTAAAACTGAAAATTTATCTTTATTTTTCTTAGGTATTAATGAATCCTGAATTAGTATGAGTCTTGGTATACTAAAATACACATATACCAATTTTTTCCTTCAACACAATATCCAGTTTTACTACTGCAGTCAAAAGATGAACAGTATTTAACCATGCTAAAAGATTTAATTTTGGTATATACATGACATTATCCTATCATATAATTAATGCATGAACTGGATTGACTGGGATAATTACTTAAATGTTCGAAAAAATCCAAACATTCATCCCTTAATGTCGCGATGTTTACATTCGCGCTACCCTAAGGTTATCACTTACTAACGCCAGGCAAAAACGTATTTTGGACACGCTTCTCAATGCCGACTTCGCATATGGTCAACGATCCAGTTGTTTAATAGCATTTCGATAGCATGATCGTCACGATTCTCACTTTAGCTCATTAGACACAGTTAAACACGCAGTAAGTGAGTAAAGCACAATGCTAGTAATAAATCATTGATAGATAGGTTGAATAATTAAGAGAAAAGAATGTTTGATATCATTGGTGGTGCTACATTTGCATGTCAGGCGGTAGTTACCATCCGAACAATGAAAGTTTAGATTTTTACATCAACGAAATTTGCAATTAATAAATTCCAGGTCAAATTTGAAAGCCCCTTTTTTATTAGTAGTAAAAGCTTTTTATATGCCTAGGTTGCAAAACGCTTTGGTTACCTTTTTATTTTTTAATCATTGAAATTGAAAAAATCATACTTTTGGAGCATAATCATACTCATTATGCATTTTAAAGATTGGATAAATTAAAGATTGCCTTTGAACCCCCTCCCCAAAACTTGAATTGGACACTCAGGAATTCTAAATTAATCTCATTATGCTAAGATTAATAGAGTTTTAGTTTCAATTAAGGAGTCAATTAGTTTCAGCATTTATAGTAGGGGAGCAAATGTTTAAAAATATAGGCTCCGTGGAGCTTTTCTAATGGGATGATGGGAGTGTTATTTTATCATCAGGAATAGTTTCATGATGATTACCGTATTTCTTGTGGCAAATCTATTAGGTTATTGTTCTCTGTCCTATGTTTAAAGACAAAATGAAAGGAGACCTTACAGTTCAGCATTGTAGATTAAAACCAACTAGTTTTGGAACTTATATCCGCCTTCATCATGGTACAAGAAAAATAGTCTACTAACCCTTACTAACACAGTAAATGATATAAAACAGGGTGATTTATTACGTGAAACGTCACACAATCCAGCAGGTGTTACATGTCTTTATATCCAATTAATTTAATTCGATTACATCACCCTATCTGTTTTCTAATTCTCAGATTTGTTGATGCTCTCTATTTATGTCAACCGATCGGATAATTAGAAAATAGATGAGTTGATGTAATCGCATTAAATTAATTGGATATAGAGACATGTAATAAGGAATAAAACAATAAAAAAAATCAAAGTGATTAATAAACTGCTTTGCAATGAAATTATCCCACCCACAAGGAGTTATCCGAATGAGCCAAAAGTAGGTATACAGCAAGAGATATATCTGAACACACCTTTATTACGTTAAGGAGCCAAGACTTGCGCTCGTTTGTACAGGGTGTCCCAACGGAAAGCGGCATCAGTAGGTTGTGGCACCACCTCTATCGGCGATGCATTTTTCCAGCCGCAGGTGTAGGTGATCATACAGGTGGCGAATGTCATCTTGGGGTACGGCTGCCCAGGCCTGGTGAACCTGCTGTGTCAGTTCATGGAGATTGCGAGGTGATCATAAACGATGTCCCTCCATGTCCCACACGTGCTCAGTTGGCGATAGGTCTGGGGACCTCGCGGGCCATGCAGGCAGTTGACATCATGCAGACATGCCATACTCAGTTTGCCGTGTGCGGTCTGGCGTTATCCTGCTGAAAGACTACGCCGGGTATGGTGTGCAGCAAGGGCAGTAATACGGGCTGTGCAGAATCTCTGTGACGTGCGGCGTTGCTGTCAGGGTGCCTTGGATGGTGACTAAAGGCGTTCTGGTATCGTAGCCAATGGCACCCCAGACCATGATCACAGGTGTTGGTCCTTGATGGCGATACCAGATGCATTGTTCATTGACATGTTCCAGTGGTCTGCGCCACACCCGTCCGCGTCTGTCGTCGGTGTCCAAACAAAAGCGGGATTCGTCGCTCAAGACCATCGTGCGTCATTCTATTCGCCAGCCCACTCGTTCACGATACTATTGCAGTCATATCGCGTGGTGCTCAGGTGTCAAACGAATACACAACAATGGACGCCTGGCAGACATTGTCGCGGCGTGTAACCGGCGTGCTATTGTTGCTATTGATACTGGAGCAGTACCGAGAATAGTGATGTTGTTGCGCAGTTGCCGCAGGGTGATGGTTCTGTTCGCCAGCGCTGTTCGCAGTATCCGCCTATCGGTACGGGCTGACGTGCTTCTCCGGGCCCCAGTGCCCGGTCTTCTGGCATGTGTATCTTCCTCTCGCCATTGCCTCCAACATCGGCCTACCGTTCGTGCCTCCCGCGACACATGGACAATAATAAATCTGGTTGAATCTGGTTGAACATGCAGCCTCGGAGAGGCCAATTATCCGACAGCGTTCTAAGTCCGTTAATTGCGTGAATGGTTGTAGCTGTCATCGTCGCGGCATTGAGATCTTTGTGCGGATTACAGTATTGTACGTTCACGAGGCAGTTGCTTCCTCCCATGTGCATAGAATGTCTCGCACAGGTGTCAACTGATGAGCATATACAGGCACGCGGACACCCTGTATCAACCCAAATGATCTTGTCTCGTGAGCATGCATCTAATCGTTTACTAGTCGGTCGTAGACGACTAAATATGGACGTGATAACAATAATATCATTTATAACATATAATACTACGTCATTCTCTAGGTTGCCTACCAACAATCCAGTCATTGTTAGTTGATATCGAAATGTCTAGCATATAATACTTATGTACAAATATTGTTCATTAAAGCCTTGAATATAAGGTGTTTCTGCGTACAAGTTTATGACTATTAATGAACAAAATTTATATTCTCTACAATGCAGAATGGAAAGATTTCTACGACTAGAAAAATTAGAATGTGATCCGGCAAAGAAGGCTCCAGCCAGCTTCGGACACTTTGGAAGGCAACCTTATACAATTTCTTGACGGCTCTTCAGTCCCATCCGAAGACACAATTACCAGATACCATTAAACTACAGCTGCTGATCATCTTTCACCGCAAATATACCTGCTTATCTCGGAATGCCAATCTTTTGATGAGGCTACAAATTATTTAGAAAGTGTGTATGTGAAGCTTAAGAATGAAATATACGCCAGACATCGCCTCGCTAGAAGAAGACAACAACCATGTGAGACCCTAGATAATTATATGCAAGTACTGAAAGAGCTTAGTGAGATTGTGGTTTCATAAAGTATCTGCAGAACAGAATACAGACGGACATATTAGAGACGCATTTTTAAATGGCATTGCATCTGGTCAGATAAGGCAATGGCTACTTGAGAATCTGAAACTAACCTAGATGAAGCCTTTGACCAGGCTCAAGCTATAGAAATGGCTCAAGCTAACAACTACTTCACTACTAGGCTTGACATCTACTGACAGCACATTAGCTGCTACAACTACGAATAAAACAGATGCATGTTACTTTTGCGGAAAAAAAAACGTCATCCAAGAAATAATTGTCCTGCTTTGAGCTCTACCTGCATCTATTGCAGAAAAGGGCACTTCGCGAAAGTTTGCAAATCTAAAGCTAGAGCAAAATTTACAGCTTCGATAGAAGGAGAGGACAATCTCTCGCTACCGATTGAAAAAATCTCTGCCGCTTCTTTCACGGGCTTACAGCGAGCCATACTGTCTATTCAAATCAACAACGTGGAGGTTGACGCGCTCATAGATACTGGCAGCAGCGTTAGTTTCATAAATAAAACCATCGCAAAATATTGAAAAGTGAACGTCAAACCTGAATCCAGTAGAATACCAATGGCATCTATCGAACATACAGTTGATATTGACAGATACTGCACAGTTAACATACAGATTGGTCAACATAAATATGAGAGAGTTGATTTATTAGTTATGAGAAATCTCTGTGCTGACGTAATATTAGGATATGATGTACTTGGCTCACACTCATCTGGTGAACTACTGTTTGGTGGTCCTAGACAACCACTCAAGATATGCAGTCTAACTGCTGCAATGATACCACCTGTATCGCTATTTACACATTTGACAAAAGACTTCAAGCCAATCGCAATCAAATCTCGCCGACATTCTCCAGATGATATGGCCTTCATCTCAACAGAAATACAAAAATTACTTAACGAGGACATAGTAGAGAAAAGCTACTCACCGTGGAGAGCACAAGTACTTTTGACTTCGAACGCCAATCACAAGAAGTGAATAGTCATTGATTACTCTTTGACCATAAACAAGTTTACGCTACTCGATGCTTATTCTCTGCCCCGTATGGAGGATATCGTATCTAAAGTTTCAAAATATCAAGTATTCGGCACTATCGATCTTGGGAGCGCTTACCATCAAATACCGATCGTGAAACGAGACAGAATATACACAGCCTTTGAAGCTTGTGGCAGTCTTTATCAGTTTAAGCGCATACCTTTTGGCGTCACAAACGGAGTTGCTGCTTTTCAACGTATCATCGATTCGCTCATTCAAGCGGAGAACCTCCGCGGGACATTTGCTTACCTTGATGACGCAACCATATGTGGAGAAGATCAAGAAGATCACGATCATAACCTGAAACGCTTCATGGAACTTGTCAAAAATATAATCTTACACTGGATAAATAAAAATGCAACTTTTCTACATGAACCATCACGCTATTGGGATATACGATCAAGGATAAAACAATCAGACCCCATCCAGAACGCCTCCGTCCACTCAAACAACTCACCTTCCCAGAAGACATGCCCTCACGTCATCGAGTCGTTGGTTTATTTTCCCACTATTCTAGATGGTTATCTCATTTTTCGGACAAAATTCGTTCTCTGGTTTAATGCAAATCGTTCCCTGCCTCGCCTGAATTTCAAACAACTTTTGAAAATTTAAAATCTGATGTAATGTCTGCTGTTGTGACATCAATACAAGATAATCTTCCGTTCATGGTTGAAACCGACACTTCAGACTTCGCAATTACCGCTACACTTTCCCAGAATGGAAGAACCTTTGCTTTCTTCTCTCGTACCTTGTCAGACAGTGAACGCTGATATTCAGCGGTAGAGAAAGAAGCTTACGCCATAGTAGAATCGATATGTAAGTGGAGACATTTTTTGATCAAACATCATTTCACACTGGTTACCGACCAGAAGTCAGTCTCGTTCATGTTTGATTATAAACACGGCAAAATAAAGAATGAGAAGATCATACGTTGGCGTCTAGAACTATATTATTACAAGTACGACATTATCTACAGGCCGGGGAAAGAAAATACTGTAGCAGATACCCTTTCTCGCACATCATTTGTATCAGCTACTATTGCTACTACTAATCCACTCACCAGACTGTATGAACTACATCGTGATCTCGGTCATTCTGGCATAACAAGAATGACTCACTGGATACGCTGTAAGAACCTCCCTTACTCCGTAGATGATATAAGGAAAATAATTTCGGTCAGTTTGTGCAGAATTAAAACCAAGGTTTTACAGAAACGAGGGAAAGCTAATCAAATCAACGTCCTGGGACTAAATGTAGACTTCAAAGGACCTTTACTTTCAGCAATACATAATCGATACCTGCTCACAATAGTCGACTAATACTCAAGATACCCATTTGCTTTCCCATGCTCTGACTTATCAGCTAAAAGTGTTATTAAATGCTTCCTTCAATTATTTGCGATATTTGGAATCCCTTCATACATTCGTTCAGACCGTGGATCATCATTTATTTCACAGGGACTTAAATCATTTCTTCAAATTCGAGGCATAGTGAGTAGTCGTACGACGGCTTTCAACCCTCAAGGAAATGGACAGATTGAAAGATACAATGGCATCATTTGGAAAACTATCGAACTCATTATAAGAGACAAAAACTTAAGAATTTCACAGTGGGAGGAAGTGTTGAGTGTTGAATGATGCTTTGCACTGCATTAGGTCTTTGTTATGCGCAGCGACGAATGGTACTGTCCACGAGCGCATGTTTACACATCCTCGACGCTCAGTCAACGGTTCATCACTCCCTATATGGCTATCATTACCCGGACCTGTGCTTATGTAGAAACATGTGCGTGACAGCAAATACGAACCTCTTGTAGAACAAGTTGAGCTCCTAGAGCCCAACCCCGACTATTCTTACGTTCGCCTAGGTGATGGTCGAGAGGCGACGGTATCCAGCAGGAATTTAGCGCCACAACCTGCCACTGGAGAAGTCTTAACAGAACCGGTGGATGAACCCGAACCAGCAGATGATCTGGACAACAGAACTTCCGGATTAAGTCGAATTTCTGAACCCCATACTGGAGACCCCGAGGTATGATGTTCTTCCCGGATAAGACGACCCCGTGATTACTATGTTGCGGAATTTTAAGATGGAGGTGAATGTGATAACAATAATGTTATTTATAACATACATTATTAAGTCATTCCCTAGGTTGCCTAGCAACAATCCAATCATTGTTAGTTGATATTGAAATGTCTAGCTTATAATAATTATGTACAAATTTTGTTCATTAGAGCCTTGAATATAAGGCATTTCTAGTCGGTTGAATTAAAATAAAATAAAATAAAATAAAATAAAATAAAATAACTCCTTGTTGGTTGGGCAATTTCATTGCAAAGGAGTGTAACATGGGAAATTACAAAATAAGTAATGAAGAGTACAATAAAGCAATTAAGCTTTTGGGCATAATGCATTTACAGAAATATAAATACACAATTGGCTAAAAGTTGATTAAAATTTAACAAGGAGAACTGAGTACTCTGATTCACCGATTTTGATAAAAAAAAAAAATTTCCACATGCAGCTTACCCCATATTAAATATTTATGCAAAGCCATTCGATGCACTTCTCAAAATTTTCCGAGAAAAAATTCATAAAGTTTGTTATAATTGACTACACTATAAATATCCTAATTGTAGCATTGATTTCTATCGTGTTCAGGTGGTCTAGTGGTAAAGCGCAGGCCTTCTGTTTTGCAGGTACGAGTTCAAATCCCACCTTCGATGATTTTTTTTTCTCTTCATAAATTTTTTTAACATGTATGGGAATGTGTAATTCATTTACTAAATATATTTCCGGTTTTCCAATTTGCTACCACCATTTTTTTATAAAATCCACACACGAATTATAATTAATAATCCAATGTGATAAACGAGCATTTAAGGAAAAAAGATTAATTATCCGCATTTAATTATTTTTATACAATTTTTAACTTTTGGGATGATATATAACTCACACAAAGATTAAATAATTATTGCATCATGTACTTACTATTATATATAATGCATCATACATGTATCTATACTTTATCAATCACCCTTCATTAACATTTTTAACTAGCACATTAGCCAACAAATTTCTATTTCCTATTTCTAGGAGCAAAACTTTGTTATGAACGGAATTAACTATTACTCCTGTCTTTACCTACACATGAATTATAACATTTTTCGTGTTTTTTTTAAAAGGGAAATAAATAAAATTGTAATAACCTTTCAATTTATGTAAAAAAATAACCATAAATCGAAATTTTAGATTATGATAAAAGAAAGGAGAACACTCTTTAGTCACAACATATCAAGTGAGTTTTCTCTTCCTTTATTATTATAATTATCCACATAATCTTTTTTCGTTGGTTTTAAAACATCAGTGCCTTTATAAATTTCCCAATTTATTTGTTGTTTTCTTTTGTTTTCTTACCGATTATTTTGAAATTTTAGATTATGTTTAATTATAACAGTTTTTATATGCATTTTATAAAAAAATGATCGTAGCAAATTGAAAAATCTGAACTATATTTAGTAAATGAATTAACCATTCCCATAAATGTTAAAAAAAATTTACGCAGAGAAAAAAAATTATCGAAGGCGGGATTTGAACCTGTACCTGCAAAACAGAAGGCTACAGAAGGCGCTTTACCACTAGATCACCTGAACAGGATAAAAGTCTGTGCTACAATTAGGATATTTATAAAGTGTAGTAAGTCATAACGAAATTTATGAATTTTTTCTCGGAAAATTTGATAAGTGCGTCGAATGGCTTTGCATAAATGTTTAATTTGGTGAAAGCTACACATGCAATTTTTTATATCAAAATCGGTGAGCCAGAGAACTCAGGTTCTCCTTGTAAGATTAAAAAAATAAAATAACAAAAAAATTTTAAGCAGGCACTTTCACTTTGAAAATGTACTAAAAAGTAAAACTTAATATTTGATGCCTAATGCAAACAGAATATTAGAAAATTATCCTCCCTGCTTTGACACAGGATAGCCTCTATCCGAAACGTCAGCTTTTTATTTATTTATTCGTTATTTTTTTTAATATCTATTATTTATTGTTCTTGTGTCTCGTTTTACTCTCCTAAATCCGTCTATCATAAAAATAGGAATTCATTAAATATTGAAAAAGTAAAAATGTGACAGCGTGTTTAATATTAAATTTTAAAAGGAAATAACCTATAGAATGTTTTCATTACACTAATGAAATACGATACCATAAAGAAAAAGAATCACATTTTACAAATTTTATGGTATATAAATGCGCCACCACACTTTCACGAGTTCTTTTTAATTTTATGAATTTCTATTTAAATAAGAGGTACCAAGAGATATATATTTTACTTTTTAGTGCGTGGTTATGCGTCAATATTATGCTAACAGAATCGGGCTGTGTGTTCATTGGCTTTGCATAATTCTAAAGCAAGGAACCCGATTGAGTGCTCAGCCGATTTCTGGATTTAAGTAACGGAAGAGCGTCAATGAACAGACAGGAAGTTTGATTGATTCAGACTAAAGGCTTTTAGCTTGTGGATCGACGACATGGCCGGTTACTCTTCTTGGGCGTTCGAGCACGGGCGGACCAGGTGAAAGTAAGAAACGTTAACCATATTGATTTTCTTCGCGTTCTGTCCCCATCTCGCCTCGAGGAATCTTCAGAAGCAGTTCGTCGCGAACGCCACAGGGGGAAAAGAGAGAAAACTTCGGGCAGTCAGAAGCAAGCAATGCAGGTCTTTCAAATCATGACATTTAAGAGCATTTCTTTCGAGGCCTGATAGTAATAGTATTTTTGGATTCTCTGATTCAAATCTTTTCGTCAATAATGTTTGGAATAGCAAATTGATCACGACATTTTAAAGCAATATTTTTATCTCTGCCAGCCGTTTGCTGCAGGGATAGGTCAACCCAGTATGATAGCTGACCACTCTGACATGTTGTGAGTGTCAACATTTGGACAAATGCCATAACCGATGCCTGCAGCATCTAGGAGTTCATAAGTCATTAGTAGCAACAGAGCGGGCCACAGAGCGGGTGGACGAGACAGAGAAGAGGTTTTCATCTGTTTGGCATCTTCCCGTAAAGCCATTTCAGTAGCAGTGTAGGCGCACACTTCACCTGTCAGTTAAGTGTAGCGCGCTGCCAGGCTCGACATAACAAACACAGCGTCTGTACTTCCGGATTCCAACTTCGTTGTTCGATTTCCCGTAATCCTCCGAACAAAAGCGTTACACGACACTGGCTGTGTCAATTAAAAGATATATCATATTTGAATTTTTGATATACGGGGTGATTATAATTAAAGTTACGATTTCAAAAATCGATGATTTGAAAACTACTCGATGATTTATTTAGCAAACAATCGTGAGGCAATGGAATTTTGTTTGGTGAAAGAAAAAAAATAATTCCAAAATCAGCCGATAGATGGCGCTGGCAGGGTTCACATTGTCTGGAGATATGCAAATTACTAATAGGTGACATGCGCACCGCAGACATAGCTGCCATAAAACTGCAGAGCACCAGCTCTTTGCTTGAATGCTTCATCATGACTCTGACTATGAAGTATCGCGCTCTGCTCTTGAAGGCAAGCATCACACACCACATCCATTACATAAGTACAGATACCCTCCGATCTGTTGTGGAGCATGCCATTTTGCGCTTTCAATTAGTAGCGGAACAAGGCAGAGGCCATATCGAACAACTTCTGCCTTAATCATCAGTAGATGTTTATTCCATGAAGCTCTGTTTTTTTGGCATTATCACTGTTGTCGCTCTAAACACGTATTCTTGTCTTTTTGCTAATGAATTTTTCTCCTGAATTCTATTGTTTCCTTTTGGCTAACAACATTTCTGTGTTTCACGAGTCCATTTTTGGTTTTTCCCCTGACATTACCCTGCCAGCGCCATGTATCGGCAGATTTTGGAACTACTTTTTTTCCTTCGCCAAACAAAATTCCATTGCCGCACAATTGTTTAACTAAAATATCAGGTCATTCGAACGAGTAGTTTTAAAATTATCAGTTTTTGAAATCGTAACTTTAATAATAATCACCTTGTATATCTGTTCAAATAACCTAATATTGTAAAGCCCATTCTGCTTTTATTTTAAATTTATCTATATTTCAATTATTTATTTTTTAGATATCTTGAATTACCAGATTTGCTTTTAATTTTGCCTGCCAAACTTTGCTAAATTTAATCTCACCCTCTCTTAATAAATTTTACATGACAGGTATTAAAATGATTTGTCCTGCGTTAACCCCACTGAGTATTGCAGCTTGTAATGAACCTGATTATTCGGAACTGGTGTTGTATTGCTTAATACCCCAAATGTTCAAGCTATTGACCATCGACCCAACTTCGGATGTTGCTATAGTTTTACCTGGCAGTGAAGTCAGTGCCCATCGTGACAGTATTTAGCGCCAGCACACAGATAATAGGGTTCGTCGGATTTTAGAAAATCAACCATGGTATAATCTTTTTCATTATATGCTTATGTTGCCGTATGGAACGCTAGGGTGGCATGTTTCTGTGCAGTCGAAGAACAATGCTTATACGAAACGTGTTATGATACACCAGTTTTATGATTATCATCTTCAAATTCGTCACGTACATGTTTAAGTTCTTGAAGACGGGCATATAAAGAGTATACCAGAATGAGCTGACATTGTCACGTGGATTTGCAGAGTGAAATGACAAGAGACAGAGAACGATAAGATAAATAGAGAAATAAAACTTTTATTTCAAAACTTGAAAGAAATTCAGACAAGATTTCATAAAGTCAAATCAGTGGAAGCCATTGCTGGGATAAGTTAATAAACGATAAAGTTCTGCGTAGTTATCTTCGACTTTTATCCAGAACGTCCATAAGATAGAATATTAAATACACCGCCCGTAGTTCGGAGATCTGATGATTTGGTAAGACGATCTTAAATATAAATGTTCTTGTTGAAATACGGAGCTCGAGTAGACATTTTCCCTGTCGTCGCTCGATGAAATTAAATGCTGGAGCTTCACAAGAAGGAATACCCCACGGTATGCGAAGGTAATCCTTCCGGCGAAACACCGACGAACAAAAGATGCTACGCCGCCACTTACAGACGTAGGTAGAAAGAATGTAGAGGAAATAGGCACTTTCCTTTGTTGCACAAACCAAAGACGATCAAAAGCACTCACTCTGATGATCCGTCCAACGTCGAAATTCGTAATATGAACAGAATTATATTATGTGTAGATTTATTGGCTAGCACATATACCACTCCCTTGAGAATACTTAGTAGAGGAGGCTCTTACGGCCGCACTCTTATTAAATTATAGCTTTTGTTTAAGCTCACCAAAAAAAAAACTTTAGTTGTGTCAAACAACTTAGCACAAACAATAAAACACCATTTCACTACGCCACTATTGGCCACTTAAACACAATGCTACATTTTGCCAAAATCGGTTGTATTCGGCGTTTATGATAAAAAGCATCACACATTTACTATTAAACACTAACACTGTCGAAAGCGTAGATCGGATGTCTCGGAAGAACTTGAGAAATGCAGATCATTGTTGCTACGAAGTTCGTAGTTGAGGATATCTTCTTAATTTGATGAAAGCAAAATATCACTCTATAAGCAAACGGAAAAGTGTTCAAATTTAATGAGGGATAAACTTGTTCGAGATTCCGCAATAAATAAATATAATTATACCACACTTCGTCAGTGCTCGAATTGTCACAAAACAAGGTGGGGAATTTTAGCTCGAGAAGTTTTCATGGATATCGTCGTCCCTTACAGGGAAGTGAACCAGTCCCGCTATCGTGCACAGAAGACACACTCGTTAGTTTAATGAAGTACGTTAGGGAAGAACGGATGAAAACCCCGGAATGATCCCTCCTGTTCCTCTACACAGATAAGTTATGATAGAGAACGGAAACACTCCAAGGGCTTCATCGTTTTCCAATAGTTCGTTGGCATCAGGGGAAAAGACTATCTTGAACTCGCTAACTACCGCTGCTTGGATATGAGCACTGAATATTGTTAAGTAGCTCACTCCACGTAATGGCACATCCGCTACAAAGTTTATAATTGAAAATGTCCTACCGCAATATGTGATTTTTGTCTGGTAGCTTACTCCGTCGTTAACTGGTAGCCGGTGACTTCCGTTTGCTGACATCGTCGCTTGAGAGGTGTGAGGCAGCTTTCCTTCACCTGAGGAATTTTCCGACGTTAAAGACGATGCCTCCAAATAGACTAAGAGGCTTTCTATCGCTTTTTCGAGCCTACCTTGTAGCTCCAAGGAATCCTGTCGAGTCTCCTTGCTCGCTGCTCGCTGCTCGCTGCCGTCGGTTCTTCTCCATCGCGTTGCTTGCCGACCACCTTCACAATGTCGTCGTTACACCGCTCATAATTACAAAATGTCACCTTGGACGCTGCTCGTTGTCGAAATATATATTTGGCGCTATCGCTGTTTCTTTTCTCTCGTGGACGAACATAATTAGCGCTCTTCGACCGCTGAATTTTACAAGGAGCGCTAATTTCTCTCATTCCCTTTCTCCTCGCATCCATCTTTCTTTTTCCACTCTCGAATCCCGTGATCCACGTGATTTCTTCAGAATGACCTCACTCAGCGCCAACGTATCATCTACGTTATCCTCCTTCTCTCTTCTTGATGAAGATTTCTCTTGTCGAAATCCATGTGACAGACATCTTAATTCTTTAATAAAACTACATTTTTATTGAGAAATTAATAATGTGTTTGCTTTATTAGAAAGTAAAAAACATGGAGATTCTGTGTGATACAAGACATCTGTCTGACAAATGACCACCTAGGCCTATGTACCTCTGGTGATTTTAGGAAGACATTGCCCACTCCCACTTAATGAATGGCAAGCGTAGTCACATGTCCAACCCAGCCAATTATTTTCAACTGTACACCCTATTCCAAAAGCGTTTACACTTAAGTGAATGATCTTCAGTGTCCTTGCATACATTAATTCATTAAAATTAATCTATTCAGTCAAGAATTTGAGTTCAAATCACATCAGACTCGACTACTTGCTTGAATCGATTAATTTCACTGGTTTAATGCATTGCAAGGACGCCGAACATCATTCATCTACGTTCTCATGCTTTGAGGAACTCAATAGTTTGTCGTTTATTGATTGTCGTTTATTGTCCTTAACATAACCCCAGAGAAAGAATTCTAACGATGTCAAGTCACATGATCTTGGTGGCCAATGAATTTTTATAATTTCTATGGTTTCCCATTGTGTAGTTTTGCACAATTTAACCGCAATGTATAATAATGACATCATATAAAAATCTGTACTCCCTACCAGAAAATAATGGCGGCAAAATCAAAATGTCAGTTCATTTTGGGACAAGCTTTATAATAAAAATCGTACATTCCATTGTATAGTTTTTGACACAAACACGACTGGCTTATTGTTGCATAAACTTTGCATTACATTGTTGGATCCCGCGCATATTGTTGATCCGATGGGATATATAATGTTAGTTCACGCATATTGATGGTCCGCTGAAAACTCTTAAAATGCGTTGCGGGTTATTTGCCAGCATGGTAGGATGCGTAAATTTAACAATGGCCAAGTCAAAATCAAATATATGTGGACAATATTATTTTTAAGTTAATGGTTTTCTTTATTGAGCTGTAGATGAGTAATTATCAGACCTACAACTATGAAATACATAAGGCGGATTGTTTACTCAAATATCATGCTTGATATAAAAAATCAAAAAAATATATTAAACACAACTTAAAATAAAAGGCACAAAATAATCAAAGCTTGTGTCAAAATACTGTGGACACAAAAAAACAAAAATCATAATACTGTGGACAATACTATTTTTAATGTAAAATTTATTCTCTATGAGGTAATTTGCATAAGGGTCAGTTCAATATCGAAATATAGGTATAAGGTTCATACTTTTACATGACCTAATTAAGAAAATGGCTTCAACAAAAGCAATACCATTCGAAATTCGTGAAACGCATTATTGAATGCCATAAACACAAAGAATCGATCAGAAAAATTGCTACAAAATTTAAAATATCAAAAAGTGCAGTTCACAAAACAGTGAACCAGTTTAAAACAGTCGGCAGTGTTGAAATTAAGAAGCCAACAGGGCGAACTAAAACAACTTCTAGTCGTGATGATAGAATGATTCATTCTATCATCAAGAAAAATAGATTTGCTCACAGACCAGAACTGACTCAACAGTGGTCAGCCAGCATCGGGAAAATTGTATCAGTATCAACCACATATCGCTGTATTCATCAACTTGGGTATAAATTTTATATTCCTAAAAAAAACATTTCTCACAAACATGCAAAAGTATAAGCGGCTGAAGAGCGAGCCGATTGGTCTATTGAACAATGGAATAAAGTGGTATTTAGTGATGAATCCACATTTCAACTTTCTGTGGATAACCAAAGTGGGAAAAAGTGGTGAGAGAAAAGAATGAGGATAATAATTCTAATGGTAAAAAATGAAGTGTTAAGATTCCAGCATCATGCATGATCTAGGGTTGTGTATGTGCCAAAGGGACTGGAAAATTACATTTCGTTGATGAACTATGAATGCAACCAGCCTTCTTCCATCAATCGCCTCATTTCGTCTTGGTCGTAGCAGATCTTTCAGCAGGATGGAGCATCCTGCCACACAGCCAAGTTAACCAAGGAATGGCTTCCAAGAAAACGAGTGAAGGCTATGGAATGGCCAGCGAATAGAGAATATTTGGAGAATTTTGAAAAATGAAGTAAAGAAAGCTGGACCAACAAGAATGGGTGAATTAAGATTTCAGGTGCAGAATGCATGAATTAAAATAACACCAAAAACATGCAGCAAGCTGATATCTTCCATGCCAGGAAGAATAACTGCATTTCTTAAGGCATATGGAGATGCCATTAAATACTGAGTGTGGATTGTGTAGCTAAAAATAGCATTGTCCACAGTATTATGATTTTTGTTTGTTTGTGTCCACAGTATTTTGACACAAGCTTTGATTATTTTGTGCCTTTTATTTTAAGTTGTGTTTACTATATTTTTTTGATTTTTTATATCAAGCCTGATATTCGAATAAACAATCCGTCTTATGTATTTTATAGTTGTAGGTCTGATAATTACTCATCTATAGCTCAATAAAGAAAACCATTAACTTAAAAATAATGTTGTCCACAGATTTTTGATTTTGACTTGTATAATGCATATAGAGATGATTGGAATTTGGACAAATATAAATTTATAAATATAAAGCCATATATGCTAACAAATGATTAAATAATTGACAAACAAGAAACATACAAAAAATTAATCAAATTTTTGATCAACAAACAAACCAGTATACGAGTGATTAATCAAATCTTTGAGTAACAAACAATTTTTGATTAACAAACAAATTCGTATATACAAACATTGCCAAAAATGACCGGACACTTTCAATTTTAGACGTTTTGTCGAATATCTAGAAAAATACTTACAAATTATCCTGAAATTTTAGGGGTGTAAACAGCATGGTACACGTCATATATTTTAGTGAAGGTTTTGTCCCGAAGGGAAATAGGGGGCCAGCAAAAAATTGAACAAAAAAAATAATGTTTGGGATCTGCCTGTAAAAAATAATGCTTGAAATGCGTTTAAGCTGTAGCATATGATTCGGAGGCTTCTTTTACTTATCTGAGTCCATTTGTATCACCTGCTCTGGCTTTAATTATCTTTAAAATTAATATCTAATCATTCATAAATGCTACCTAGAGGATAAAAGCACGATACGGGATGAAAGGAGGGAACAGACACTATCAATTAAGGTATTAACCTTTAATAAAGCAGACAACTTACTACCAAACAATGAAAAGTTACAAGTAACTAAATCTTACAATTGATCGACTATGAAGAAATCGATCTAATAGAAAAATTATAAATGTAAATATATTTCTGTTGCAGAGCTGCAAATTGATCCTTTGTCATCCAAAGCTCGTAGGTAAGTATTATCGTGCTCGGAGCACCGTAGTAACAGAAAACGGCGACCGAAGACGGTAAATCGACGAGGGGTCCGAAGTTAACGGAAAGAAACGAGATTAAACAGAAATTAGTAAAATCCTCTATCTTACAAACCCCACACCAACCCTCTTTAATTATTTTGTATAGCGCCCAACTAAAATTGAATCCTCAAGAAAAATTAAATCTTAATCTAATAAGAACTTCAATTTCCTAGACCTCAAGTAAATGCATAGATTTTTAAGACTGACATACCCAATGAGATGATGCTGTAAGCAAAGCGCACCCCGCCGCGTGAGTACTCACTAACCTGGAACGCACTTGAGAATTCACAATTATCCTCGTGGCTCGGATTAGGCTCCCCTCGGAGAGAATGCACTAATGTCTGGGATGAGGGCGTCGAGCCTACCGACTCCCTTTCGCAATTTGGTAAGCACGGGAATGAGGTCCATTAAGTTGGACCGCCACCAAAATAAAAATTAATTCGGTTTAACTCAAAATTTTGTGATTATTTAGTGACGTTTTGTGACGCTAATAAAAAATTTTGTGACTTTCCGGAAATTCCGGAAAAATTCATTTCAAAAGCGCGGTACAACCTAATGGCCGAAACCGCAACTAACCCTAATAGGAAATTAAACATACCAACGTTTTGTGATTATTTAGTGACGTTTTGTGACGCTAATAAAAAATTTTGTGACTTTCCGGAAATACCGGAAATTTGTAAATCAGATGAGTTAGAGAAAATGACATTACTCTATTAATAAAGTAGAAAATCAGAATAATTTATTGATGAAAATTGGAAAGATAATTTAAACATCTGAGGTTTGGAGTATAAAAATCCTCTTAAGACCATTCAATTCTTATTCTTTAAAAATAAATTGTTCGCAATCGTAATTACGTTAAAAAAATCTTTTTTTTTGACATTTCGTGTATTATTTAAAATAATAACAGAACTCTCAACTCCGACTAAACTTGGAGGTAGGGGGGAGTTTAAAAAGTAACACTTGCCAAACAAGTAACACTTGCACACATCTGGTAACACATCCTTTAAAGGAATAGGGGGATGGGGATGAGAGCTTAGAATTAAGGAATTACCTTTCAGAATGAAATTAGTTAAACCAGTATGGCCATTGGCCGACGAGTTAGGTCTCCGGAAGGTAAAGTACATAAAACACGAAACAACATAAAATAAGTAAAAATTAGAAAACCAAAATAATGATAAATAACAAACAAGCCAAAAAAAAATACAGGGTGTCCCGTAAGTCGTGATCGTAAATTTAATAGTATGCATATTCAATAGCAAGGAAATCCTGTTGCAGGAATTGGAGATAGGCAGCTCCTGTAAGCCTCTGCGGAAGGATAAACGGTCCAATGATACAATCCTCTATTCACCTGCCCACACATTGACGGAAAATCGGTTCTGATGCTGTGCTTCTCTGATGGCAACGAACTTCTAAAAAGTTCTTATATAACGATTATTAAAATGGATAAAAGAAATTCTTTGTGCCCTTGTGTATAATATTTAAAAAAATCTGAAATTTAATTTTTTTTTTTTACTTTTATCTTAAAAATCGCCATAGTTTTACAAGAAAAGTATTTACAATCAATCTACCAGATGCTTAATATTAAGAATATTTTGAAATTTGATCTGAAGTAACATTTTCGGTTCATACCTTAGGCGAAGAAAAGCATAAATTTACCATAATTACACTTCAATATATAATAATAAAAGTTTTAATTATAAATCATTACATTAAATCAAATTATGTTTATTTTTAATCATAATTTATAAATAATATTTTAAGCATAGGTCATCAACATGTCTTAAATTTAAGAAGAAAATCCTTTATTCTTACACTTCCTGTAATGGCTTTGGTACAGATTGCATATGTTAAATCTTTTTGCCGTTTAATGTTCCTCCAAAAATTTATTATCCAATAAAGAGTGAAATCTTTACACTGTGTATACTACTAGATGACACCGTATATCTTTTTTTCCAGAGCAGGGAACTTTTTTCTGCATTAAGTCATCATATTCCTCCCACTCCGAATTTCTACGTCGACAATACGCGACGTAATGACCAATGTCGGTTGGCAAGGCACCTCCCCTAAAGCCTACGATTCCCCTTAAGGAATAAAGATTACCTCCTATTGATAACTTTGTTGGCAACCATTCTAGGTAGAGTTTACACTCGGAGAGTTTCTCCGTATTCGGCGCTGCTATCTCCACAAATAGATGTTGGTTTGAGAAAATAGTTCTGGTCTTCCGGAATCCGGAACATAGAGGTGATTTCGCGTTGGACAATTTGTGACAAGTTCCTTGTCTGCATGGCCTGACTTTACCTTCGTATGCTTTCATGAGAACCTGTTGAAATTCACTGACGTTTGTCGAGTCGAAGAAAATGAAGAGAGTCTCTCTACTAAATGTTTCGTGCGGATTGCTGCAAAACTTTGAAGAACACGTCGCCTCCTCCTTCGCGCTCGGGAAACCTTTTAGCATTACAGCCGCCATCCTTCCAATAGTACTCTCACAATTAACTTTTTTTATCTGTCTAGGAAGGCTAATTTCTGGAAAATTAGATAAAAGAGCCTCTGCTCTTAACCTGTAAGTTTTGGCTGTTACTCCTTTAGCTGCTACATCAGAAGCTACTTTGGCCAGCGCAAAAGTTTCCTTTTGATTATTTAAAAACTCTCTCTATGTGTTGCTATCGCAATAGGATACGGAAACAATTTGCGATAACACGTCGAAACCACACGTGTTTGTCAAGATGATCTGCATTTTACCTATTTTAATAGAGTAATGTCATTTTCTCTAACGCATCTGATTTACAAATTTCCGGTATTTCCGGAAAGTCACAAAATTTTTTATTAGCGTCACAAAACGTCACTAAATAATCACAAAACGTTGGTATGTTTAATTTCCTATTAGGGTTAGTTGCGGTTTCGGCCATTAGGTTGTACCGCGCTTTTGAAATGAATTTTTCCGGTATTTCCGGAAAGTCAAAAAATTTTTTATTAGCGTCACAAAACGTCACTAAATAATCACAGAACGTTGGTATGTTTAATTTTCCTATTAGGGTTAGTTGCGGTTTCGGCCATTAAGTTGTACCGCGCTTTTGAAATGAATTTTTCCGGAATTTCCGGAAAGTCACAAAATTTTTTATTAGCGTCACAAAACGTCAC